>JAECUM010005292.1:0-55239 GCA_016617855.1 Megalonaias nervosa
GGACAAATCCGCTAGGGTCCCCAAACGTGAGCGGAACCTCTCTGAAACTCCACAGATGTACTAACGTTCAAATTCTGCCTAATTATCTTATTTTCGGTGTATTCAATACGACCGTGTGTAAACCACAAATTGTAACTAGGTTCTAGATGACCAGTTTTGAGTTTTCCTATTCTGTGTTATTTTAGAATTTACTGTACATAGTGCACATACACCTTCCGAAATAACAATAAAACAATACAAGGTCTGAGTGACTCATTAAAGTTTTGTGGTCACTATTAAGAAATATTCGAGTACTCCTTTCGAGCGGTAGTCGAATGGATCAAGCTAGTTAATATCAGAGGTTTTAATTTAATTGGGTTTTCAAATCAAAGTGGATACTCATAGGCAATCTGAATCTCTCAAGTTAGAGATCGCACAGAAGCAAATGACCGGTGGAATATTTGCGTTCATTCCAGCGATTCAGGAATTGTTTTTAGCTGCGGCTCCAATAGTTGCAAAAGCTTCAGCGTTATGGGCTGTCGGAACTGCATCCGGGATGGCGCTGAAAAAGGCAGTCGGTGACCGTATAAAAAACAAGAGGCATTCGATTGCCACGCACGAGTCAACGAATACCCTCAGGCAAAGATCTTCGATAACCAAGGTGCAGAAGATCGCGCCGTTGATGGGAGCTAATCTTCTCAAGTGTCCATTGACCAATCTTGATTTACTCGCGATGGCAAAATCGATCAATCATTTTATTCTCTTTTTTAAGTGACATCAAACTTGCATTGATAGTTCCACATACACGTGAAACTGGCATTGTCAGTCTAGATTCAACAACAGGCCCTGGCATCTCACGAGGTCGCATGTCTGGTAATACCTGAACATAGTTTATATTTTGACTCGTATGGATTGCGCCGCAGTTGAAGTTGTTAATTACTTCTCCAAGTACGGTAAACAACAGATGTTTCATTCGACTATGCCAGTACAAGCATGGTTGGATGGTTATTTTATCAATGATGAGTTTCGTGCACTGGAGCGTTTACCTACACCACAAGCACTTATTGATTTCTAATTGAAGTACGTATAATA
The DNA here is from genome assembly GCA_016617855.1 of Megalonaias nervosa. Classification (NCBI taxonomy): domain Eukaryota; kingdom Metazoa; phylum Mollusca; class Bivalvia; order Unionida; family Unionidae; genus Megalonaias; species Megalonaias nervosa. The sequence continues at coordinate 1,072 of JAECUM010005292.1, forward strand.
TTATACAACAATGTCTATGAACATTTACGGACGTTATTCAGCTCAACGGCAGGTGGTGATAAGGATCTGAGCCGATTTGCCACCAAAGCGGACGTGCTGTTCTTGGTAATGATCCAGGTGAGCTTGTGTTGTTTTGAAGCCCAAACCAGAGACTGAAAACCTCATCCGTTGAAAGGTAACGTTGTAGTGGAGAATCTGGTTGAGTTCACTGACAACGATGTAATCAGAGACAGCGGCGTGTCGGTCACGTTTATATTAAAGACTATGTTGATAGAGCTAATGGTAGGACAAAACAACACGTGGATCGGCAGATCGCACCATGCGTAGTAACTTTTTGGACCGGAATTACAGGAACTTTATTCAAAGAAGGAGAGAAACCATATAATGCGGTTACCTCAGCAAAATGGCTGACGTATGTTCAGTTCTCTTGGTGGAAATGGATTTGATAGTCCTAAACCTCACATTTTAAAGGTGCGCGAGTCCGGAACATACTTAACTATCCTAACCGGATCAAAAGGTACGTGGGGTCGAATGGAAATGCAAACAAATGATAAGCGGTATCTCGGTTTTGATTTTATACCATTAATATCATTTACTGTGAGACCGGACAGTGATGTGTTTACTTCTTACATAGTTGCAAGATCAACATCGTTAATAAGCGGAGATGAAATTCAGTGCGAACAACTCAGCGCTTAACTTGGCGGGTACTTAACCATCCTTGGTGTTTGTGTTTAAGATTAGATTTTATCATTATTACAGAAGTGATGGAATCGGACCGCGGTGATGAAGTTGCAGAATTTACCGATGGGGTGTTGGTTCAACTGGCTTTGGATGTTAACATTGATAACAATTTTGCTCCACTCGTCGAGGAATATCAGCGTCAAAGTGGTGTTACCAAACCTGGTATGAACTGTCATATAATTTTGTTATGGGTCAAGTAGAAACTGCCATTTGTAATCATCCTGATGTACCACAACCAACTCGAGGCCAGCTTGGGATCATCGCACGTGGACGTGAAACTGCCGAATTGTTCATGTCAGCACTAGGTGTAAGAACACTCCGGGATTGTTTCTACAATGGGGAAGTAGCATTCACGGATATATCACCCCAGTTACGTTCACCATCGTGTAATTTAAACCAATACTAACTCACCTAAAAAAAGAAAGGTCTCGACTGTAACAAGGAGGAACTTGTTCGGTTATTGGACAAGGACGGTCGATAGATGCCAACGGTTCTGGCGTAATCGGTGTGTTCTTGCATGAAAGGGGAACCAAACCACCAGAAATCACAATCGTGGAGGTTTAAGTATTCTCGAGGCAGACCTTTTATAATTTTGTGACGACTGTGCCAGTACAAAATGGTGATTGGCTAAAAGTACACGTGCATATTGTGCCTCAAGGTGATGATGAGACCGAACGGGGTCTGCCTCTCGTGCAATTAGAATACACGATCGCATTATTAATAGTAGAACTATGACGGACCTTTAGTATTACCGACGTGAAAAAATAATCAAAGCAGAAAAACAGCAGTGAAATTAAATTAGTACCGCGCTAATCGTGTTTGGTCTTAGATGCTATTTGCGGTCTTGCTGCAGCAGAAACTGTTGGTCTTGGTGTGACCGGAATCACGATAACATCAACCATTGTAGGTGCACCAATCGATATTGTTGTCGGAGCTATATATATATTAACTGGTGTCCTGTGGTGCGAGCAAATTAATTTCGATACAACTACATTTTCGAGTACGCGTCTATTCCGAATTATTTGCGGCCACACAGAATAGTTTCAATACAATCAGTAAATTATACTCGGTAGCAATGGGGAATAAAATAATCAGTGTGGACTAGTCTGAGAATGTGCTGGCGGAGATGGAAAATCACAGACAGTTACTAGCACAAATAAGAAAAAGCGCGGATTTACAAGTAGAAAAAGGTCTAACACAAGAACAATCATGCAGCGTGCGTATATTGATCGCTTCCAAAGACTTGCTGTTTGAGTACATCACTCTCTGCAGGATTTTTTTTTTATATCGTTTTCACAATCACTACAAACTGTTTATCGCACTCTACCCACTATAGAAAATGTCACTCGCGTCACGTGTCTATTTGCTTGTGTGAGCTCAAAGTTAAAAGTGAACAACAGAGAATGCTCACATAAGGACTAGATGGTCATCATGAGTAGAGACGAAGACGGGTGGAAGGGCCTTAAAGTTGCCCAGTGTTGCAAAACCGGCATTTTCGGACTACTACCACTTTCTAATATTGTAACACCCAAACAGTTTCTATTTTATCAACAGCAAGAACTGTGTTAACGAAAATATAACTCTTTTCCTTTTTTTCTGTGCATCAAAACAGTCATTAATATCACAAAAGAAACAATCTGAAGCAGTATATGTACGAACTAACTTTGAAACGATACTTGCTGTCCTAAAATTATTAAAATCTAGGACCTTATTCTCATCAGTGCAATAATAAAGCCGAAAAAATTAAGCATTCATTATTTGCCTGACTCACTAAAGTTTTCGATTATAATAAACATATATGAGTCCCATAGTTGAATTTAATTTTTAATTTATACTGAGTATATGTGTTCCCGAACGTCCTGACTCCGATGGATTTATTATATTTTTTGGTATGTGATAGAGGTCACTAAAGTAGTGGATTTAAAGGGGGTATCTCTGCCAAAACCCTATTTTGTTCTTGGACGACAGCATGATTCTTACACCGTCAGACCAACCAACCCCAACCCCCCAACCACCACCACCTCATGTTAGTCTAAACAAAATACGAAAACAACTTTGTTGAGGCGACAGTGTCGATTTTATTATCGATTACCTAACTGGAGGACCTATCATTGAATCATCATCATCGTCAGACAAAATAGGTTTTGGCTAAGAAACGCCCCTTATATTCAACTACTGCGGTTTTTACGTGAAATCGCTAGCGAAATATATTTATATTGGTCACAAAATGCTTTGCACTCCACCATACCTAACATTCACACAAAATTTACTATACCTGACACGAAGGTTTGCCATATAAGGTCATATGCCTGTCTATGCGCTATTAATAACTCGCTGAGATTTTCAAGAAAAATCGATAATATATTTCACAACAGACGTTCTAAACAGGTCAGCATCTGTTTCATATTGTTATATATTTAAATTTCATCTGTATATATGTAAGAGTTCGGTGGCCAAATTGGTAAGGCGTACAGACAAACGTGGGATCGACAAGTGGAAACGACTTCGTGAGTTCGAATCCAGAAAAAACGCGGTGTACATATTTTCAGTGTTTGGCGACAGATGCTATTATAATGTTGGGAGAAACCTGCGATGCATCGAAAGAGACGAGATATACTTAAATGGGTAATTGGAAACTTTAAAAAAAAATAATCCAAGTGCAACTCTCCTGGCCTCTCCGAACCTCAGAAAGGGAGTTCATTTTAAAGCGCCCGGGATTCACTTGGGGGGGGTGTGTGCTTGCTTTGATTACAAATTTACAATCTCTAAAATTTTTTTTCGCACTTAGCGATTCACTTGGGGTGTATTAACACACTATGGAAAAATAAAAATATTTTAAAAAATTACCCAAAATTTAAGAGATATCCAACGTCATTCAACCTGGTCGCAGGTACTTCCTTTTGCTATTTTTTTAAATAGTATGGTGGCATAGTATAAATTAAAAACATTCACGAGTGTCTGATTTCACAATATGGATTTTTATTATATTTTTTAAACACATTTGTCGATATTTTTAAAAGTCTCAGCTTTTGCTATAATGTAAGACTCATCGTCATGACAGCACGAGTACAAATTAATCCTACTGATAAGGGTGTCAGGTTCTAGCATCTTGAATAAATTTCCATGTGAGACTATTGATATATCAAAAACACTTTTTCAGTTCGTTATCAATTGTGATAGTTGTGTATTTATTCTGAGATATTGGATTGTAAAGACTATCAGTAGGACCAGAAAGTGAGTCTGTAACTCAAGCAAGCTTACTACAATAATCTGAATTTTCTTTGCGAATCAGAGACAACTTTGTCTTATTTCTGCTTTTGAAATACGAGCTGTATTTTTCATTGTCAAGCATAATCGTCATATGTTTACCTCGGAAAAGAATTCTTTTCATCTTTAACGTGGTATCTTCCACTGTAATATCTTCCATATTACATATTTCACACACAATTTACTGGGTATCATTTTTCGTATTTCGCAATTCTGTTCGGTATCATATCTACGAGCAAATCGTCTTTGACTCGCAGTTCCTGTATTAGATCTAGCATAATAAACTTCTCACCACGTAGATAAGCTCGAAGTTGATTACGAATTTTATTATAGGTCGCTATTGCTATTTTACACAAGATATTTTTATTCTCTTATTTTGGCCGATAATGCAATACTTCCCCGTGACACTATCAACAATAATGGATTTGCGGTTCGGCCAGCTGATATAATTCCAGTCGTTGTTAGTATCATAGGAATGTAATTCAGAATGCTTATTATTTTACTGTAATGTTTTCTAGCTTATCTGACACGGTAATGTTTTTTATGGTAATATTTATAGTATTTGATGAGCTCATCCCTGTCATTGACTGATAGACCTGATGAGATATGATTGGAGTCGATTATTTCTTTTCTTGTCATTATGAAACTTTTTCAGTAAGTATTTCAATTGCCGTAGTAAAAGTATTTTCGGTGGCAGCCTTATCGATCAGAGCATTAAATTTTTTATTGACAGGATTAGCGAGAAAATTTCAGTACTTATCATATGCTTCAGGTGAGTTAAAACTGAGTCTGAAAATGGAGGATCAAAATTTGTTGGTATTTCAGTAATATCATTGACTCTATCACGATAAATGTCTTCTGTTTCGTCGATATAACTAACAATATAACATAATTGTCCCAGCTAAGAAATTTTAAGTACTAGATGCTGCCTGAGAATTGCATATACTGTTGCAAAACTTAAAAGACCACAAATATCTGCTTACTCTATATCTATGACAGGTAGGTTTAGGTATCCAGCGATCAGCTCTTTGATATGCTTATATTTGTTTTCTGTGAGTAACTTTCCAGCTTTTTGTTTATAGTTTTTCAACGAAACTTTTTAGAACTATAATGTATTTCATAATCTTCATCAATACTAGGTTTTACAGTTGTAATTTCGTCAAGCTCCTGATAAAATATATCTCGTTCGAAATCATCATATAACTCATTCCTATGTTCAATATCTGATACTGCGTTCAGTATAGCATTAATGTGATATACGTTATGCTATTCTTTATCGCCGTTGAGAGAGTCTATTAGAGCTAGATACGCTGTTGTTAGCAGGTTAGTGTCAGTACTATTATCTACTATTACTAACAGCGTCTTTTTATCATAGTAGTCCATACCTAACACACGAAATACTCGACGTTTAGCAAATGTGTCTTAGAGCCTACGATTTTTAAGAAACTTGTGTTTTTGGTTTCAGCTAGTTTGTCAAGCTGGTCGTGAATCTTTTATAGTCGCTCTTGCTCTGGTTTCTTATCACCATGAAATTTTGTTTTTACAATGTTAAATCTGTCGATCGTCAAAACATTTTCTTTATTTATTGTATTTATCATAACTTTTCAACCTTTAATCGCCGTTTCTCAAAGTCACTTACAGGACAGTATTCACTAATTATATCAAAGTCTCTGATCGCGTATCTCAGTTGAGCGCCTCTCATTCCTGAAACTCTAGCAAAGTTATCACTGTTCTCATTTAAACCGGATGAATCTAAGTTAACTTTTTCATTCGAGCAATTATATTCACTGCTCTTGCCTCCTCCACATTTTCTGGGTCTAGCGAATCAACATCAGCTATTTCGATCTCCGTTTTGGGGATTTAGTATAGAATTATAAAACTCTTTTGCGACTCTAATTAGTAAAGGATCAATAGACATTATATATTATAATCACATTAAATCACAGAGTGCTAGCATGCCAGACCTATACTAGGTCATCTAGTGTATATATATATCTGAAACATCGACAAACCAGGGTAAGAAGTTTTAGCTTTGACAACATAAATCCGGAAATACAAGTATTTGTTTGGGGCTGCTGAAGGATTAAGTATAAATTGCTGAGAATTAACAATAAAAACACTCGGTGCCGTATACAGCGTAGTTCAAGTTGTATCACTAGCTGATCCTTCTAATCTTCAGTTACATATATACCCGGAATTTATCTTTAATACACCTTGTGGTTGAAATTTCCATATTGCTACGGCCGCTGGACACTCTATTTTGATACAAAAGTCTGATGTTTCTCCGTTTGTGGTCTACCCTGGATCGTTAATAAGGCTGTCAAACGCAAACGCATAACTTGGATTATTCTCCGAATAATAACTTGACGCATATGCAACAAAACCTCAGCGATTTTATGTAACATCAGCGAGATGTAGAATGTGACCGACACTATTTTTTAGCTTGTTTTGCATTACCACTATCTTTTAGCTCGTTTTGTATTACCACCAATCGCAAGCGATTGGGTAACACTATCCACATACTGTTTATTGACAAAATCAAATGCAGAAACAGGTACATGCTAGAAGTTATCTTACTGGCAACCATATTGATCGCAACTGCAACTGTGCATACGGATTTTTTAAGATAATTGGCATCTGCAGTAGTAATTGTACCAGCTGATACTGCACTTATTTCAGCGTCCACGTACTGTTTATTTGTAAGATCAAATGGGGCGACTGGATTATAAGTCGTTATTTTATCCGAGGCCATATTTAAGATACCTGTCAATGTATCACCGGATTTTAATACTCGTGATACAATATTTCCTGCTATCATATCGTCGACGTAATTTTTATTTGTTAAATCTGATGTTGCTGATGGAATTGCTGTAGCTGTTATCTTGTTCGATCCCATGTCCGGATTTCCCACCATAGTGTCACCGGATTTTTTCACAAAATTGTCCTTGACAGACTTTACATTTGTTAGAGAATCGTTACTGGTTAAAGTTGTATTATCAAGTTGAGTATTAAATATTAATTTTCCTCCCATATCTATATTTCCAGCCATTGTCCCACCAGCTAGATGCAGCTTGCTATTATCGACCACGCTAAGTTGTGCGTAACTTACCGCTTGTGAGTTATTTGTTAGCGGGGGGGGGGGCAGTCTTAAGATTTACAATATTTTTTTGCTCATGCTGATATTTCCAGTCATCATTCCACCTGTCATTGATAACTTACTATTGCTGACCGTGCTAAGTCGGGAACAACTTGCAGCTTGTGTGTTATTAACATTGAGAGGTGGATATGTTGTTTCAAAGTCTAACACTCGCTGACCTGACATACTTAAATTACCTGTCATTGCATCTCCAGACTTTTGATGGAATTTATTAAATCTGCGCCAGCCATAATGGTTGTAGTTTCTTTACCTGTTGAGCTGTCAATTCACGTACCAAATTTTGTGTAATAGCTCATTCTTATTCTTATTGAGAGATAAAATTTAACTTTGACTGCCTGAAAAAAATTTAACCTTGACTGCCTGATAAATTGTTGTGAATACCTAGCATAGAATAAGCATAATCAACTTTGAAACGGAGCGATTAATCAAATATCAAGATAACCACGACCTACCAGATTGTCATTATCTGATAGTAGGACGAACTGGATCGGGCAAAAGTAACCTTCTGATGAATCTGTTACTTATCGACCTCTTCAACTACGATCGAGTTTATATCTACACGATCAATACACAGCAGGATAAATACGAACTGATCGGCGAATACAATGAAAAGCTAAAAATAAACTTGGCGACCGTGATGATATGTTCATCATAAAACAACATGAAGATTTAATTCCAGTTGCCGAGCTAGATTCTGACGAGCATAAAATAATTGTTTTCGATGACATTCTCCTTAGCAACGCCGAGATGGATAAGATAAAATCGTATTTTTCATTGTCACGCAATAGAAAATGTAACGCAGTCGATCAGGCACAAGGCTTCTACAATATAGATCGATTATTCTGGGGAAATACAGGTTGTTTTATTTTCTGGACTAGACAATATTTACGTAAAAAATATTGCACGAGAACAGGGCGGAGATATATTGAAAGATAAATTTGCTGAGCTTTATCATAACGCTACTGGTAATGGAGACACAGTTTGTTTTTATTTGATAAGCTAGCACGAGATCGAAATCGCATGTTCAGATGTGGAATAGACAAGGTTTTAGACTCTGAGAATTAATTTAACGGAAAACATCTGAAAATTAGTCGGACAGTTAAAATCTAATATTAGTCTAATAAAAATAAATAAAACGAAAAATGGACCGAAACGAATAGAAGTTCTAAAGAAATTTGTTGTATCAAGAGCTGCATTTAAAAGAAGGTTGAGCAGGAAGGTCGTGGTCTACAGCAAACTGCAGAAGAAACAGCTAGACTTTTTATACCAGTGACCGAAGCTGTACTCGGCAAACAGCCAGATATTTCTGCGGTATCTCCAGATGATCTTAAAAACTTATCAGAGAAAGAACTACGAGGTATTCTTGAAGAGGAGCAAACAAAAGTAGCTGAACAAATTATTAAAAAATAGGAGATCCAGCTGCATGACAAGCTGTGGTATTAAAACTAATTGTAGAGCAGATTAAGGGTAATGAAGAATATCTGGCTATGTTACTGGAAACGATTAATAATTTAATGAGAGCAGCTAACTATCCAATAGATATTGCCGAATTCAGAGACTTTGAGAAGACATTTTTGGCGTAAATTAAATGACAGTTGATGATGTGAAAAAATAGGTTATAATAAGATACATAATTACACTGAACAAGTAAGAACTGTGAGAAAAAATAATGAAGTGGCTTTTGATAAGCTCAAAGAATCTGCTAATCACGATAACGCACGAAAAAAGTGTAATATATATAGAGAAGGTATTATTGCTGTTTTTTATGATACTATCTTATCAAATATATAAAAGTAAAAGCTTTTAATTACAGAGTAGCCTTATTAGAAAACTTAGCTAAATGACTTGATGAATATACAATAAAAGAGAAAATATCCTATTTCTAAAGATCTTTAACTCGACCGCTGAAATAGTTGACCGGTTGATGCTATTAATAGCATCAAAAGAGACCGGAAATACGAGCACAGAAATCGACAGCGAAGTTGTTGAAATTTTTGATAATCTCAGATCAAATGATTATCTAACATCAGATGAATGTTTGATTTTGCATAACGATTTTATCATCGCGATTTAATTCGCGGCGAATTAATTTGCTAACCACAAAGCACAAACTGCCAACAGTTTAGTTTTATCTATCAGATAAAATAGGAATGTTATCAACAACGTTACTGCTTGATTCATCACAGACTAAGGCGGACAGTGCAAACTTTGCTTTTATGTATAATCCACCAATAGAACATGATACAGGGACGCAAACGTCTCCAATTCAATACGAAATAGGACTAGTATCAGCTACTGCTTGGTATCAACATCATCATCATCATCAATCTCTTCACCTAAGAGGTCGTTGGTGCACCACAGTTGATTTTACAACCAATTTTCTCCATCTTTCCCTGTTCTCTCCTGCCCTTTGGGAATCTCCAAATCCCATGCTGCCTGTCCACTCCTTAATGTTGTCTTCCCACCTCTCTTTCTGTCTGCCTCTTCTTCTTCACCCTAGCACTGTGCCTTGCAAGATTGTTTTTGCCAGTCCAGATGATCTTGAGATACGACCGTACCACTTCACTTTGCGCTTTTTCACATTGGTCTAGAAGTCTTCATAGGATCCGATGGCTCGTTAGACCCTGTTGTGGACTTCTTCGTTGCTTACATGATCAATGTATGAGAGGCCCAAGATCTTGCGGAAGCATCTCATTTCGAAGGTTTGAATCTATCTTTGTAGATCTGACGTGAGTATCAATGTTTTACAAGCATACAGAAAGATGGATATGACAATCGAGTGCATCAGCCTTATTTTGGAACCAAAAGCAATTTTGGTATCTTTCCATATAGGTCTCAACCTTGTTAATGCTGCTATCGTATGGTATGGAATTAGTTATCAACGTCACAGATGTAAATAATATTTGAGTAAACTGATCTATGGCAACTGGATCGTATTCAGCACTAGGTAGCCAAGCACAAACTATCTACAGTTTTTCTTCTGATGTACCACCAGGTTCGCTAATGCAAGTAAATCCAAGACATAATCTACTATCCTGTCAGTGTCAAAAATCAAATATCGTCTATCACAATGACGCTGACCGATCAATCAGGTCGACAGCTCCATCTCAACAACGAACTTGTTGCATATAATCTGCATCTGCGATCAGCCAGTTAAATAACCTCAGTGAGCTAGCTCACCAAAGTCAATTTTATCAGACAGTTTTGTATAACAAAATGAAACAACGAAAATTTTATTGCAGAAAAATCGTAAGAGGTTTTTTTGAAATATATTCTCTAAAATGATTGAAAATATACCTGGAATTGCAAAAAAAAGGAGCGCCTATTGCGTTAGACGTACCACCGCATCCTCATCTGCAGCAGGTACAGCTGTTGGACACCAGATTGTTGATAAGATCAAGGGCGTAACGCCAATGGCGTCGGTGTCAAGCGATATGGATGTAAAACAAGTAATTTCTGAAATATCACCAACATCAAAAACTACTGCGGCGTTGATAAAAACGACAGAAAAATTGCTATCTCCACCAGGCGAAGAACAGATTACAAAATTAGTAACTAAAACACCACCTCGGAGTGCTAGCACTCGATCAGATATTGCGGCGTTTTAGTGGGTTGCTTTGCAACCTCAAACCGCAGCGCGGTTCACGATTTTATCTAACAATTACTTATAAAAATGTCTATCAACAATTACCTTGACCTAACCGAGGAAACAACTACAGATAACTCAACAACATAATTCGAATACGTTGAGTATCTCGATGAAAACTCAAACTAACCTAACAAAACAGGCATACGAACTTTCAATATAAGAGACGAAGACGTGTTTCGGTTGCCACATAACTCTGTACTTGAAGTACAAGGTAGTATCAGAACATCAGCAGGTGATAATATTGCTGCTGGTACTCACTCGTGAACAACGGTTAGAGTTTGTTTAGAAGCGCTAGATATCAACTAGCTAATCAGATATCTATGCACTTACCAATTACAAGTACTATTCTTAATGTGGTGCAGTTCAGCGACAACTATTCACGATTTGTTGCAACAAATATGCTGTGGTTTAAAGATACTGGAGCTGGACCCGCTGTTTCAAACAAGTTTATTTATTACGGTAAAATTCCAGGTACAGCTAATACTAATGATAATTTAATTTTTATTAGAACTTTTCTTATTGATAACGCTGATGCGATTGGAATTGATGCACCAGGTGCAGCTGCAGCTGAAGCTGAAGTAAGAGATTCGCTGACAGACGGGTGTAATATCCTTGGAGTTACTGCACCTGGAGCAGCGTATAATGGAACCGCAATGTTAGTAATCGTAAACGAAATAATAAAAATGCGCAATCTTACAACGAAGGTTACGTTAAACGAAAACAGTTCGCGGAAAGATCGAATCAAATAACAATGATGCTTCCGCTTAGCACAATATTCGGAGTTTGCAGAGACTATAATAACGTATTTCGTGGTATAAAGCATACACTTATACTTGACCGAGCTGATCGAAACGATTGTCTGATACTAGCTGCAGGTATTGATGATATGCAATTTGTAATTTCACGGCTAACACAGTGTATGCCACGGGTCGTTCCGTCGATCAACAAAACAATCGAGCTTGAGGCGATGCTGACCACGTTTACCAAGAAATTGTATTTTATGCAAAATAAAATTTATGAAATAGTAGTACCAAATTCGACTCATAACACATGGCGGATAACAACAGCGCCAATCGAACAGTTACTAAGACACATATTTATTGTGTTTCAACGACAGAATAGACGTGGAAGTCAGCTTCAAAGCAATTCAGTTTTTGATAGTCCAGATGTCAGACGAATATTTGTCAGAATAAATTCTAAGCAGTATCCAGAACGAGCGATCGAATGTAATTTTGCAACTGACGCAAATAGAAATGTATCTCGTGCATATATGTACATTATGTATTGATTTCTAGCAAGCGGCCGAATGTATTGATCTACTAACAAGAGGCGGAATGACTGTGCAAACGTATCAGGATGTTGATAACGGATCTCAACTTTCAATCAAAGTGTTTAGAACACTTTATCCAATATTTCACTTCGACGTCAGTAAGCATAGCGAACGAGCTATTGGATCACATTGTGACATTGAGATTATATGGACATTAAATATTCCAGCTGCTCCAGCTGTTCCAGTTGTGTATTATGCATATGCGCTAATTGTATCTGACAGATTCATAACGATAGAGTCTACAAAAGGCCTATTGACTGTGCAAGTTTGAATGTTCTTCACTTTAATATTTTATCAGACAAACGGTGGATTGTATTGATTTCTAGCAAGCGGCCGAATGTATTGATCTACTAACAAGAGGCGGATTGACTGTGGTATAAATTTTATCAAGCAAAAGAAAAAGAAAATACGATGAAATTTATTATACATGAAAAGAACTTATCGCCGGGACAATTTAAAAAACTAAAACACGCTATTGTTAAACGACAGTCTGTTTCGCTGAAGATAGATTTTGGAACGCCTAGTGCTGGCGTTCTGCCAGCAACACTAATGTTAGCACAGAGGCAATTCAATAAAATGCAACTTAGTAAGCCATTTATCTTAAATTATGAGAAGCGGAAGTTACTGCAATGTCACGGAGTATAGAAATAAGCGTTGGTTTTCTGGGACCTGCACAAGCAATTATTGCAAAAACGGTACTACAAAAATTGCTGCCAGTTCTATGAACATTAGGGATAACAGCTGCTTCGGGGGTGATATCTGGGGAGACTAAGAAGGCTGTTTCAGGTGATGGTATCAAACAGTTAGCAATCTAGTGATATTGTCTAACAAAAGTAATAAAAATGAATGACAAACGTAAAACTGCAACGAAACGTAAAACAACTAAATAAAAGAGAACCTCAAAGACGAACCGGTAAGCAGTCCAAGGTGGATTCATGGGGTCATTGCTAGCAGGAATAGTTGCAATTCTACTTCCCAATCTGCTGTGGATAGGACATGGGAGAGGACTAATGCTACCCGGTACCAGACGCCGAAAGCGTCCCCGTTAATCAACTTTGAGATTTTAGATAAACTGAAAGATATCAACGGATTTCAAGGAGTATTTTCTAAAGACGAGTGATCAATTCGACCTGGAGAGCTTACAACTAGTTGTGTAATAAATATTGAAAATTTCAATGATGGGTCTAGCACGCATTGGGTAGCGCTTTATAAAAACAACTGATTCGTTTGGGCTGCCACCAAATAATGCTATCAAACTGTACGTGCTATCGTTCAAGTATAAAAACCAATTATTCGTCTAATCAACTTCAGCCAGTTGGAACTGCAGCTTGTAGATATTATTGTGCTATGTCTATCAAACAAATGGCCGGGACGCAAGCGCAGAGTGCAAAGCACTCCGACAGTGATTTTCTGAAATTTATATTACAATTTACACCTAAACCAAGCTTGGTAAACAACAGAATTGCAATTTTATCTAACAAGCAAATATAAAAATGATTACATATTGCCTGAAGTGCAGAACTAAAACGTGAAATACAAACGAAACCATGCAAACAACTAGCAATAGCAGATTAATGCTGAAAAGTGTCTGTGCTGCCTGTGGCCGGAAAAAGACCATGTATCTCAAACGTGACTCACTATTGCATGGAGATCAGGAAATGCCAAACATTCCTAATGTTATTTTAGTCGATGATTAAATTATAACAAAAATGCAAAGCAAATCGTGTGAATGTAAAGCTGACTACGATCTGTGTCTCGAGCAAACTAAATGAGTAACTTATTGTCAGTGATGTAATCAACGAGCTGTAATCGGGTCCGGCTTAGATATTCACAAGTTAACTGGCAAATTACCGAAACCAAGCAAAGGAAGGACGCTGCCACGTCAGCATTATACAGGGCCTTAGAATCCGCTCGATAAACAAAATATGACAACTCAATCCGGGAGAAGAGCTTTACAATCAGGTCGATGAAATCGCAATGCGTCATGACATTTGTTACTGTGACAACGAAAATGGTAAATCTAGTTGCGACAGTATTATGCTTGATGAGCTAAGTGATACGAAACCTAGTGGAATAAGAGAGAGAATTGACCGTAAGCTAATGCAAGGTATCATTGGAGTGAAATATAAACTCGGGCTTGGAATGCCCCAACTTGCAAATGTACTTTATGACAATGGACCGCAGAGAAGTCTCGCACACGAACTTCACAGATCTAAAACAAGGGTTGTCGCAAATGCAGTGGATAACATTTGGGCAGTAGATCTAGCTAATATGTCAAACATTGCTAAGTACAATGACAATAAAAGGTACCTTATAGATATAATTGATATTTGTAGTAAATACGCGTTTAGTGTGCCTGTCACAGATAAAACAGGAAAAACTATAACTAATGCGATGCGAGAGATTATAATCAACACAGAAAGAAAGCCTAATAAAGTATGGACAGATCACGGAGCGGAGTTTTTAATAAGCAATCGAGCAGTTTCTGAAATAAAATAACATCGCCAAATACTTCACCGGAAATGAAGGAAAAAGTGTCATCGTCGAGAGATTTAATCGCACGTTAAAAGGAAATATCTACAACCAACTCACAACCAAAAATACTAAGGTATGTTGATGGTCTGACAATGATTGTATGAAATTATAATAACACTAAACATAAAACACTTGGAATGTCGCCCAACGAAGCTATTAATAATCCAGTGCTAGTAAGCGAGAATATGTACCGAAGACATAAATTAAAGCTGGTGATAGAGCTAGAATTTCACTAATGAATAAAACATTTGAAAAAGAATTCACTCCAAGTTGATCAGAGGAAGTATTCGTTGTGGATAAAATTTTAACAACAACACCTGTGATGTATAAGCTGAAATTCATTTTTAAGAGAATAAATTATTGAAAGTTTCTACGAACAGGAACTACAGCTGACAGATCAGGATATATTCATCATCGAGCGAGTAATAACAAGAAAAGGTAAGCGAAGTTTGGTTAAATGGAGAGGTTACGGCGACATTTTTAATATATAGATACCAACTAGTGAGATCAAAAATCTTTGATTAAATTGCTAACGACTCCATCGTGTGATGCATAGCATCCAACGATCAGATCCAGTCACTATAAAGCTTTTCGTATTTCAGAAGGACAGACTTGCATTTCACTGACCTGCACAATGATATCAAATATTGTCTTCGCGTTGTTGTTAGTGCGATGCAGTATTTATATTTCTAGCAATCCAGCGATGTTTTGCATGACTGTTCGTATTGGAATTCGTTGAATTCTGATGCGCTGCCTTATTTAGATTTCTGGCAATACAGTGGTGTTTTGAATGACTTAGTATTGAAATTCGAAGAATTCTGATGCGCTGGCATCTTATACATAAGACTTTTATCTAAATTACTGTAATAAAATGCCGGACGAGATAAAAAGAATCATCACAGCTAAAATCTTAAATATGAACTTCTTATTCGACGCTGTCAAAGTGTTTATCAGCAATCAAACCACAGAAAAAGTATGTAAATTTTATCGTTGAATACGATCATTACTCGGCGTTTGATGTGTTACTGACAGATTCTGAGGTATCAGAACTTGAGAAACATGAAATACAAATATTTGTTCGATACGACAGAGACACTATTATGAAGTCGGCTCACTGTTGTTTGACAAGGGAAGATCAAAGAAACATTCTGAAAATTAATCTGTAAATAAACTGTTCTTTTGTGCTAATTATCAAAGATGAATAGATTTGTTACTCGAGCTAATATGGTAAATCCTTATCAGCTGGAAAAGGCTGAAAGAAATATGTTCAGTGGTGATGATAACGTGGTAGCTCGCTTTGAAGTAGAACGAGAAAAAATAATTTGATCTTGCTCAGCAGCATAAAACTTGATCATATACTTCGACATGGAAAGATCCTAGTCGAATCCGACAAAGAAACCTTAAATAAAAACCTCAATTCCTGCTTGACAAATAGCGACGTCGCGAACATTTTAAATAGCAGGTGATTCATATTGAAAGACAATTTTATATCCTGTTCGTTTTGACGTGGCATATTTTGTAATGCCATCTGCAACACATTTTATTGATGCTTTATTAATCTTAAAATACTTTGAAGCTGATAAAATCGAAGGAAACGACATTTCTTCATTAGTTTCAGAGTTAGTTGATACTACCGGTCTTAGATTTTTTAAATTATCAGGATTTCCAACATTACCTCGCCCACTGTTTTCTTTATAAGTCACATTTTCCAGATTCTCGATTTTAATTCTGTTCCTGTGGTCGATGACATAGCCACTTGGCATAGGCCCATGAAAAAACTTCAAATACGAACATGTTAGATATATACTTAATCCGATTAGTATTAGTTACACCGATCTTTACAGCAAGATAACCCATATTATTTATATTACCAATAATATGTTTTGTTTTAACATTTCGAATCATTCCTCTGTCGATGGCCTCATAAAAATTAGAGACATGATGTGATTGAAACTTGTCCTACAATGATAAGGTGGCGATATTATTGTCAGTTACGTGTCCATTCACATGATAAACTCTCATTCCGTTTAGAATCTCATCACTGCTAAACAAAGTCCAGATAAACTCATGTTAAAACATTTCCTTATGCTCAGCATCATTCTCCGATTTCACTTTTATCTTATAACCAGCCGGAATTAATTCTCCGATCGAAGTTTTTGGTTTTTTTATTTATCACAATGCCCAATTCATTACCGGTGAACAAATTATATCTCGAATGGCACCAGAATATTTCCTGACACCTTGCTAGGTTGTTAAAGATAATAGATTGTTGATATAAATTTTCCATCTTATATTATTGTGTTTTTCAAATCTCTAATTGACATTTTTGTATCGTACTATTAGACAATGTAAAACAGTAGATATATGATGCTGAAACTTACCGAAAAGAAAAGCTTGTTTTTGACAAAACGCTATCAATATAAAAAAAACTGCAACTGCATATGTTGGGTTTGATAACATCTGGAAATTTAATGATAAACGTTTGCTAGCAAATTTCTCTGCCACAAACGTATATCATCTGCTTCGTCCAGCAGTTAAATCCGAGCTTACCACGCACAAGGGTCTAAAGAGTATAGTGCAGTTCTGTATTCAATTTTCTAAGCTAAATATATCTCAGGGATCCCAGCAGAAAGCTGACGATAGGCTTGTCAATCAGACCCCCGCCTGCGTCAGGGTAGTTTGTTGCTCAGCATTGTGAGGAATTTGCTGATCCTTATATTACTTCTAGATCTCCTCGAATTCTAACAGATGAAATATTTCAGGAAAATATGGAAAACAATAGATAAGTATAGAGCATCAGGATCGGGCTGTAAATTTGATTAAATAACAGAAATACTATTTCACACTATGAAATATAATCCACTGCAAGGCAGCTCGTATGTCGAGCTGGCAACTAAAATAAAACCTCAAAATGTTGTATAAATGTCAGAAACGGTGACAAATTATGTTTCCAAGGGGCAATTATATCGGCGTTATTTCCAGCACGAGATCATCCTTATCAAGTATCAAATTATACAGGTCATGTTAAGAATCTAAACTTTAAAATTAGAAAAACAGAACAATCTTCTGTTAACAGGTGGTATTAATGTAATTAGTGTCAATGATGAGTCACAAAATATATATCCCAGATACATCAGTGATCGAGCATCACAAAAAACAGTAAATTTACTATTTTATAAAAATCGTAACGCAATAATTAAAAACTTTAACGGGCTAGTCGAAAGTCAGTATAACATGCATAAGGAGAAGAAATATTTCTGTTTTAAGTGCTTGCATGACTGTGAATCGCGACTGGTTTCTCGATCGACATCTCGAATACTGCTCTAACGTACAGAAGATATCTGTGCCTGGCGAAGATGAAAAAATATTACAATTTACAAACTACAGGCACAATATGAAAGTGCCTTTTATAATGTATGCCGATTTCAAGTCTATGCTACTTCCAGTGCTATGTACAGAACAAAACCCTGATAAATCGACAAGAAAAATTCATGACCATATTCCTTGCCGAGTAGCGCATAAAATTGTTTGTGCTGCTGATAAACGTCTATCAAAATCAATAAAGATTTATCGTGGAGCGGATCCTGCTGTCTGGTTTCTAAGGAACCTTATCAATGAATTGATTTTATCCTGATGTTTCTCGCTAAGACAACAAAAATGAAACCACTAAGAGTAAAACAAGAAGCTGATTTTAATACAGCGGAAATATGTTATATTTGTGAGGGGGCGCTTTTGCCTCAAGATCGTGTATAAGATCACTGTCTTATAACTGGAACGTATCGCGGTCCAGCACATGATAAATGTAATTTAAAATATACCGCACCGGATTTCGTTCCAATTATCTTTCACGATTTCAGAGGATATGATTCTCATATAATAGTTGAAGCGTTCGGTAATGAAGATATAACAAACCGTCTGAAAATTAATAGCAACAATAAAATAAAATGCATTCCAAATAACACTAAAAGGTACATGTCTGTGACGCTAGGCAAGATAAGATTTATTGATAGTCTTCAGTTTATGGCGGAGTCGCTAGACGAACTAGTCAAAGGCTGCGGAAAGTTTGATAATTTGACTGAACATTTCGGTGAAACTGCGATTAGTTTATTAACACGAAAAGGTATCTTTCCCTATGAATATCTTGATGATTGGAGCAGATTTGATGAAACGTGTCTACCTGACAAAGATAAGCTTTATTCTAGGTTAAATCTTAAGAGTGTAAGTGATGATGATTATGCTTATACTCGATCGATTTGGAACTCGTTCGTCTGTAAAAATTTCGGTAATTATCATGATTTATATCTTATCACAGATGTGCTGTTGCTTGCAGATGTATTTGAAAATTTCAGAGATGTCAGCGCTAATTACTGCGGACTCGACCCAGCTTGGTATTATTTAGCACCCGGACTAGCTCGGGATGCATTGTTAAAACATAGCAAAATAAAACTGGAGTTGTTAACAGACCCTGACATGTTCAACTTATAGAACGTGAAATCCTAGGCGGAATAAGTATCATAACAAAAAAAAAATATGCCAGACTAATAATAAATATTTACACTATTACGGTAAGACATCTCCATCAACTTTTATAGCCTATTTCGATAGGAATAACTTGTATGGCTAATCCATGTCGGAGTCTACGCCAGTTGGTCGGTTTAGGTGAATCAGTGAGTTTTTGATGAAACTGATAAAATTACACCGGATAGTATTAGTTATTTTAATGAAGTTTATCATGGCTATCCTGTTGAGCTGCATGATAGGCATAATGATTATCCATTTTGTCCAGAGTCGATGCTGATTGACCACAGTTTATTATCTGATGAACAGAGAAATTATTCGCAGGGTGAATCTGTTGTTTACAAACTAGTTCTTAATCTGCTTGACAAACGGAGATAAGTTTTGCATTAATAAATATTTAAAACAGGCACTTGATCATGTTCTGGTATTAAGAAACGTTCATAGTGTGCTAAAATTTAATCAGTCATGCTGGATGAAAGGTTATATCAACATTAATAGCCGAAGAGCGGTTGCAAAAACTGAATTCGAAAAAACTTTTTCAAGCTCATGAATAATAGTGTCTTTCACAAGACTGGAAAAAATCAGAAAGCGAGTCAATATTGAGATCGTTAATAACGTGGAACGCCGTAATAAATTTGAAGCATCTGATGATTTTGTCAGTATGAAAATATTTAATGAAAATCTAGTAGCCATTCAACGAAGAAAGACAAATCTAAAGTTAAATAAGCCAGTTTATGTTGGTACGGCAGTACTTGAGATATCAAAGAGGCTAATGTACAAATTTTATTAGAATTTTGTTAAGGTTAAGTTTCCTGATGCAGAGCTGTTATTTACAGATGCTCACTCGCTAATGTACAAGATAAAATCTGATGATATTTATCAAAAATTTTACGATAACCGAGAGCTGTTTAATATTTCAGATTATCAAAATATAACAGCGGATTTCAATGCAACGACATTAAAAAAGTGATAGAAAAATTTAAGATGAGACAAGCTTTGTTCCTATCGTAGAGTTCATCAGATTGCATAGTAAAATGTACTGTCTAAAACTGTCAGATAACAAAGTTAAGAAACGAGCTAAGGGAATAAAAAGAAATATAGTTGGTAACATGATAGGATTCGATAATTATAAGGCTGCGCTAGACGAGTTTTCTAGTTATGTGGAGATGATGTCAATAAGATCAAATTGTCATAAAATTGAGACTGATGTTATTATAAAATCTGGAATTTGTATTTTGATGATAAAAGATACTGCTCTGATGGGACAAATACATTTGCGTTAGGATATAACTGATATCATTGATTTTAGCAAAGTGAATTTTTTAGATTGGTTATTAGAGTAAATTTTATGTGAATGTTAGGTATAGAGGAGTGCAAAACACTCTAATTTTCTGTGAATATAAATATAAATCGCTAGCGATTTCAAGTAAAAACCGCAATAGTGGGTATAAAGGGGCGTTTCTTAGCCAAAACCCTATTTTGTCTGACGATGAAGATGATTCAATGATAGGTCCTCCAGTTAGGTAATCGATAATGAAATGGACACTGTTGACTCAAAAAAGTTCTTTTCGTATTTTGTTTAGACTAACACTGGGGTATCTGACTGGGTAAGAATCATGCTGTCGTCCAAGAACAAAATAGGGTTTTGGCAGAGATACCTCCTTTAAATCCACTACTACCACTCATGTATCTACACGCGATGTAGTTAATACCTCATCTCCGTTCTTACAATGCTGTCAGCACTCTGCTAAGATACGTCAATGGATGTTTACACTCATTCTTAGAAACACTCCCTTGATATGACGCACATACATCAGTCAATAATTGTTTATTAACAATTTCCTATCTAGCATTAGTGCCAGCATCCAGTTTAGTTATGTAGAAATTTGTTAACACCTATGTTTGTATAAGTAACAGACTCCTGTTAGTAATCATACAACTACGTTACTGTAGTATAAATGATTTTGAAAACTATTCAGGCAACTACGTCACTGTAGATTGCATGATTTTTTTAAACATATTCACATCCTTCTAAAAGCACATTTTTGAGATGAGCATTTTTCCAATATATATTCGGTCAGCCTGATATATATATATATATATATATATATATATATATATATATATATATATATATATATATATATATATATATATATATATATTCTCTCTCTCTCTCTCTCTCTCTCTCTCTCTCTCTCTCTCTCTCTCTCTCTCTCTGTAAAGGAGCAAGGATAAGCTATGGGTTAGTTGATATAGTGTACGCAACAATTCAATCTCCGCAGCACATGGGGTAGGGGAGTGGTGATAATGCTGGAGAAGCATGAGAATCTGGGTTGAACAAAGCTCTATTTTATGCAGATATTATTGTTTAAATACCTCAGTTACATTATGGATACTACATTGATGGAAATTAGAGTGTATACAACATATTTATTTACCTCTGCATTCCGCCGCTTGTGATAGGCTCCTCTTACTCGTTGCGGTTTGACAGTTGTGGTACTAATGGCACTCGGATCCAGTGGCGTAGCGAGGGTACTTAGCTTCCGGGGACAAAACATAAACTTGGAGCCCCCTTCGAGTGCGTCTGAGATAACGAATAATTGTATTTTCCTCATTATGGCGCCCCTGGCACATGGCGCCCAGGGACAGCTGTCCCCCCCCCCCCGCCCTCCCCAAGCTACGCCACTGCTCGGATCTTTCGGTATATCTTCTCCCAGGCCCAGGGTAAGAAGAATGTCTGGTACTGCTGTCGGCTTCAGTCTTGCCCTGGCATTTAAATATCCCAATTCTGCAAGTCTTTCTGGATCAACTTCATACTGATCTTTTGAAAAATGCAGGCTGCAAAGTCTATGAGTTACCGGCTCAAAGTTCTCATGGCGACAGTAATGGATCCAAGCCTTTTGTCGGATTTTGTCTTTCGGAAATCGGAAAAAATTACCAGTCGAATTATTGTTGCATCCAAACGCTGCACAGTGGGGCATTTTGGAAATTCTTGGAAAAACAAACTCGAATACAAGCACTAATAAGTTGCCTACTTTCAAGCACAATGGTGGCGCTCTACAGTTTCGTATTTTGCATAGTTTTAGAATTTTAAAGAAAAAGAATTCCCCCGGGTTTCCTCACTAGTTATACTGGCTATTTAAAAAAGACCTTGTATATCTTAGGTATTGTTAAAAGAACCTTTAATTTCCTTTATTTTGGTGTATGATTGATGGGTGTAATATGGGTTATAGAGTATACAGCTTGGCCTTACTCCAGATGTGCACCTTTCAAAAAAGTGCTAGCTCCACTTGGTCATTTTCACTTCCTGAACTTCAGAGGTAAATTGTGAAAAAAAGAGCCGATAACTTTTTTTTACATTTTATATATTTGGTAATTCATTCATTGCACTTTCAGAAGATGGTATTGTCTAGTCTAGCAAATTCATTTTCCCTATTTTAATAGCTGCTAAGGATAGTGTACTTTAGACAAATTCAGGCTGATTTTTGGAGCACAAGGGAGCAGTCATTTTAGTTAGCAGTGTGCTAAGATCATTTAAAATTTCCAAAAGTACAATATCCAAAGAAATGTCAGTCATATTACATCAAAGTAGCATAAAGGTATGCCAACACTCTCTCCACTGTGCATGTTTTAAATGCAAACAACTTCACCTTACATACGTCACTCTCTCAAAAGTACATAATAACTGGTGAGCACCCCCAATGAATCAACAGGATGCTGAGCAATGGCCGATAGCAGCAAAAGATCCTGTGACGTCACGTTAATTCAGCCTCGTTTCTACTCGACAAA
Source organism: Megalonaias nervosa (assembly GCA_016617855.1). Taxonomy (NCBI): domain Eukaryota; kingdom Metazoa; phylum Mollusca; class Bivalvia; order Unionida; family Unionidae; genus Megalonaias; species Megalonaias nervosa. The sequence goes on from JAECUM010005292.1 coordinate 24,061, forward strand.
TATGCATATCGGAACGCTCGCGCAATTCATTCCCGATAATGTACCATAAATCTTTTCGGTGTAACTGGGTCACCCGAAATTATTATTTAATTTATCTTGGGCAATAAATGAGTAATATAACCACAGCTTTAATTGTATGTTCCCTATTTCTTTAATCTGTCGTAAAAATTTAAGAGTAACGGATATGTTACCGATGTTTGTAACAAAGAAAATTTATGAGAAATGTGTAAGAAAGGCAATGTGTAAATGTAAAAGAAAATTATCGCAGGAGTTATCTAATACAAAAAAATTCAAATCCCATGAAATTCTGGAATTTCTTTAATAAAAACAAAAATGTGACATAGGCTGAGAGTGTATTTCCAATATTTTAGTACATTGCACAATCAAAACAAAACATTTTCAAAGGAGGAAACGTATAATTGTATACGAGAGAAAAATGAAAATTATCTACTGGATCAAGAACAATTTTTGAAGAACTAGATAAACAAATAACAGAAGATGAAGTTTAAAAAACAATAAGAAATCTAACAAATGAGAAACGATATGGCACTGATTATCTTTTGAATGGGTATTTCAGAAACGGAGTGGAGATACTTAGACCCTATATATGTGAAATGTTTAATGCAATATTCGATAGTGGTAATTTTTGTACAAAATTGCCCCTATATTTAAGTTCGGTGATGCTTGTAATACAGGAAATCAATGAGGTATTACTTTACTAAGTTCAAAATTATTTTCCAGTATTTTAAATGCAAGACTGTTGAATTGGGTGCAGGAAAATGTTTCATAACAGGAGTGAAAACTACTGACGCTAATTTTGTTTTGCGTTGTTTGATTAATAAATATGTTAAGTCCAGTTTAAAGGTTTGACGCATGTTGACTCTATAAAGGCATTTGATAGTGTTTACAGAAATGGTTTGTGGTTGAAGATTTTTAGACAAGGCGTAAATGGTAAAATATTAACTGTTCTTTGTTCTATGTACAGTGTAGTTAAATCCGATGATTTTTTTTTTATATTGAGGTATTTGTTGTGTGCCTTTATGGAGTATGGATTAGATTTGACACGACTTGGAGTTTTGTCACCGATACTATATTCATTATTTACCGTAGATCTGGAAACATATTGCTAGCGAATTCGTCGGCAGAATCTTTTTTTTTTTTGGGGGGGGGAGGGCAAACATGTAGTGGTCAGCTATTAAGTTGTTTTACGGATTTAGGCCAAAACATGTTTAGAAGTGAAATCCGGGGGTGGGGGTGCGACTGCCTCCCTTGCCCCTCTGTACGGGCGCCAATGAATGCGGGAGATATCTGTATAGAGTTAGACGAGTTGTCTTTATTTTTTTACTGTTTGCTGATGATTTATTTTGATTCTCAAAACACTGAGGGTTTGTAAAAGCTCATACATAATTTACACGACTACTGAAATAAATGGGTTCAAAATATTTTTATTAAACTAAAGTTATGATCTTTAGAAAAAGTTAGTCCATTAAGACAATACGAAGTATGGAATATTGTCGGTAGTAATATTGATGTGGTTGAAAATTTTAATTCCCTTGGTCATGTTTTCAGAAACAATGGATAATTCTTTACAGCTCAACAAGCATTAGCTGATAAAGCCCTAAAGGCAATGCAAATGCTTAATTTTAATTTGAAAAAAAAAGTTATTTAAATGTTAATGAATTTTTGAAACCTTTTTGATATTTATGTTGTTCCAGTTTGAATTACGCATTAGTCTGCGTATTCCATGCCAATAAAAAAAAGCCAAGAAAACAAATATAAAATACCCAGATTCTGCCCAGCATTGAGACAGCGTAAAGGTTACGGTATCAGATTGACTGATTCTGTTATACTCATGGACATGTTGGGTACGACTAAACCCAGTAGCCAAATGGTAGACCCCAATAGATGGATGGAGAGATAATCTTTTATCTCACTGCTTCGCTGAAAAATTGAATTTGATTATGTATGGATTTTTACGGCACATCAGCACACAACTATCTACATGGTACCTACTAAACGTAAAGTTCCAAAAATGTATAACAAATTGCACGTACATTTATGAAGATAAATCCTTCTAAATAAATGAAGAAATGAAGCAAAACAAGAGGAAATATAAAACGTAAAGAACTTAAAATTCGATAAAATGCATATAAAATAAAAGATAAAGTTAGTACCTGTAAAATCCTTAATACGTGTGGTAAAATTTGAATATATAAACCACAACATACTGTTTCTTCACGCTGTTAACGTCCAAATACTTCTGTCTTAACAGTGTAGAAATCGACACACTCAACAAGAATGTGTTCCACTGAAAGTACACACTGGCATGGTATGCACTTTGGTCGAGGTTTAACATTCAGGAGGCATGCATCAGTCAGGTATGTGTGCTCGATACGCGATCGCCACAATAAACACATCATCTCTGCGAGTTCGTTCTATTCGAGGGTTTCATTTAAAAAGAAATCACTTTTTTCACTGCCTTACATGGCCACATGTTCAACAAAACTAGGAAGCAAAGATGTTGACTGTCATCCGAGATCCTGTTAGGAGCAATTTTAAATAATAATAATAATAATAATAATAACAATAATAATAATAATAATAATAATAATAATAATAATGAAGAAGAAAAAGAAGAAGAAGATAGAATGTTCATATTTATGGACTTTGTACTGTAGTTAGAAGTTGATTATGGGATGTTATTCCCAAGAACCAAACGAAACTCTTATTTTGATCTCATTGAAATCTTGACGGTATAAGACCACAATTAATTGAAAAAGCGGTATTATCTTGTTTATATCACAATAGCACACGAATGAAAACAAGACATATTGTCCTCTCATACAGCTCATAATACTGTACCCCTAAGAAATGAAAGACTTCACTCTGTGACCTTGACGCCTGGAGATTTCATCCTCAACGTTGCATATGACTGAAAGTCTAATGTCTACCATAGACATGCAAGATAAAGTACTGTACATCTAAACATTTGTAGCCAACAACAACCCATCTGGAGCTGAAAAATTGTTCTCTGTCACCTTCGAGTTCTTGACCGTCAATCGTTATATTCTTTCCTCGTGATATATATGTAAGCAAAATCGGATCATGAACAGGACATATTGTCCTTTAAAAAAAAGTCAAAAAGCGAGATCATACAGACGAACTGATGACTTTGATTTGAAAAACGGGTTATCTGTGTTACCTTGTCAAAGCGATGGTATTGGGGTGAAAAATTACAGTGGAACCATTTATGGTTTATTTATGAGAGATAAAATCTTGGACATTCTAATTGCAGACGTTTTGTTTGTTTGTTTTCTTTTAATATCAAACTGCAACTATCTGATCACACCTTAGGAAAATCTACTGAACAAGTGCTAAAGTGCAAGTGATACAGGCCATGTAGGCGTTCAGTACCGACTATTTCGGAAATGGAAAAATTTATTTTAGAATTTGATTACATATACCTTTTAATATGGCGATTATTCACTTTATTTCGATCATTTTACTTTCATATCTCATGAAAGGTCACGATATGATATACACCCCGAAAAATTCATACGGCAGAATCATTGTTAAAGTACGGGCAAATTATTAGAAGAGGTCAACGTAAAGATGTGATAGAGTACACACTGGACTGAATGTCGATGTCTGTAATGTCACAAATGTCACAATGACCGCAGCGCTTGTTGAAGTAAATTCATACTACCCTGTTATTTGTAATACTGGACCCACGTCCTCTTTCCTTGTCCTAGTTTAGTACCCGGTTACCACAGTAAAAGTCCATAGCTGTCAATATATTTTTCAAGTTTTGACGACATTTAATGTGCAAAGTATTCAACAAGCAGGACTTAATAGGTTTTTTTTAAGTTAAACTATATTAGCATTAAATTTTAAAAGAACAAATAATGTTTAATTTAATTTGAGTAAATGCGCCAACATAACCACTTTGACGTGCTTTAGATGTGTATTGAAATTTTAAATTCAGACAAAGTGAATACAAGTGATCTCACTACAAATTCCCTTAAAAGCAGTTATTACTCGTGTTAAACAAATCACTGGATTTCATCAACAATAATAGAGATGGTAAAGAGTATCTGTCATGGCCATTGCCATGCAACCCTTTAGGCAGATAAGATTGAAATTATATTCAGTCTCGACGGAATTCTGCTTTTCATAATCCATAATATACAGGAAAACGTGTTAGCTCCTAATTTACTGGGGGACAGAAACAGTTTTATTTGATGCTCTTCCCTAGCTCCAAAGAGTACCGGCGCAGAAACGTTCATACTTTACCGACTTCTGTAAATGATCATAAACGCTGGCAAAATATTCTCTGTCAAAATAAGTAGATATTTCTCTTTATAATTAAATATTTGCGAGGTATTGAGATGCGGTATTAGACAAGAAGGTACAGACAAACGTAATTGGAAACGAGATGAGATAAGGCTGTGACAGCATTAAAGTCCCAATGTCTCCGTTTATAGTAAATTTCACCAATATTTCAATCAAACTAAAGTTTGGAAGGAAGGAAATGATTTGTTACAAATGCTATCTGACATAAACTGCTCTTTGAAATAATCAAGATGTTAGGTTTAAATGACATTCAAATATTTAGTTTGGAATAAAGAGGTGGCCCCTTAATTCAGTCAACGAAGTCGTTCGTAATTCCGATCTTTTTCCGGAGTGCTCCAAAAGTAGGGATATGATACATTCGACAAATTACGTTTGTGACTAATCTAATAACAACAACATCCGCACGTGGCGCACAAATTGATTCCAGAGGGAATAGAAGCATGCCTGCTTTTTTTAAGGAGATTTGAAACGAAAATGCTTACATTAGATATAAACAGGACTCGGGTGAATGCTGATGATCAGCTGTGGCATTGGAATGTACATTGAAGGGCAACATTGGGCTGAAGATATTCCGACATATCGTGGTGTTAGCTTCTTATGTTTCCAACGATGACATCATCAAATCTTGTGTTCCAGCCACATTATAATACCTTAGTGCTACTGATGTTGAATTAGCACTGTCCCCGAGGTAGCTTTGGGACAGTGTCTGTACTGTAGCAAGTTTCACATATAAATCCTCCCTAAAGCACTGCATGTAGCATGTACAACAGATATTTTTTTTTTCATAAGTGGAGTAGTAAGATATCCCTTAACTCTTTTTACCTAATGGCTTGCATGCTCGCCCTAACTGTTTTTAATAAATTGCTCGCACGCTCGACCCATTATATTTCAGTCTCGCCCATAATATCCACCTGTACAAACATGATAATCTGTAGTCATTATACAATCAGATCGTGACTTCTTGTGCAAATGACTAATGGGATAATTCAGCACATTTTACACTTATTGGAGGGTGTCAAACACTTACTGAGCACTGTTAAGGACATGTAAAAAGAAAATAAGTCTATCATCACGCCAAAAGGAATTCTCTCGGCTCTTTCCGTGGCATGCTAGAAAACGACCTCGGATGTAAACTGTGTCCATTGCGAACTCCCGTCACGCCCGCGTTTTTGTTATATCACGATGATTCGATTGACCTAACAACGACTCGATGACGTATCAGTATTAATGGCAATGTAAGCAATAGTTTAGAATTATTGAAGCGAATGATTTTGTCATTTATATTCTTGAAAAGTTGCAGGAATAACAATAAAAAAAAATTAAGTGAATTTTATCGATGGTTGAAACGGTTTCGATTGTATTTTTTTAACACCGTTAATTTTTTAAAGATCTACTTTCTCTGCTCATCGAGCCGGAATTTCGTCCGCGAAAAGCTTACAAATTTGGGCGGTATCTCTACGATTGCCTACGAGTCCTTTGCAATATGTCGAGGCCATCCGTCTCACATGGCAAAGACACGAGCATCAAGCTCCAATCGGAAGACGCTCTGACGCTCTGGTCTTTCTTCCAATAATCGGGGGAAAATAAACACGTTGGAAATATCTATTCCCGTTCAATCAGACTGTCGTGTGGTTACGTGAGAGCCTGGTCTGGTGAGGTCTGGTACAATATTTCATTAAATTCTGTAACCGCCAGAAGACCCTTCGATAAAACTGAAACTACAAAGACAACATCTCTCTCTATCTCAACATTTTTCAAGACACATTTTCTGCAAGCTTGAATCCAACATGATACTGAAAACACAAAAAGGGCATAATTTAAAACAACTGCTGATGCATGATGTGTCTGAATCAGTTAATGAAATTGTCCATGTATATGACATCATCTATCATCACAAACAGGTAAGATATCGCTCTATATAACGAGCAACGAAATCGCTGTACCAATTTTTGGGAAAGCCTGGTCTACGGGATAGAATCAGCTAAGATCCCACGGAGCTACTCGATTGTCTAGCTCAACAAGACTAGGAAATGCTACAGTAAGCGTACATTTACTTGTTCATCAAAGGAAGCCATGTCCGCTCATACACTCTCCTAGTATTCATCACGATTACTTATCCATTGACTGAAATCTTCATATGTTTATTGAATAGTTAATTATTTAATAAGTTGGGGTATACAATGAATAAATTATGGTTTTTGTATTATTGAATATTGTGGTATAGTCCGATATGCATGGGGTTTATAAGTTCGCCCCGTTGTACTACAACATCCAATAGTACAAACTCTATCACATATGGTCACCTATAATCCATAGCTGCTGATAAGGTCGTTCGAGCAAAAAAGGAATCATAACAAGAATCGTTAACCCAACATCCTTTAATGTGGGACTTGTTTAGTTTAGTTACTTCCCCATTTTTGTGTACATTTGTGATATAGGATAATCGAACGATAAATATGTATCTTCTATTGCTGATAAATAAATAAATAAATAAATAAATAAATAAATAAATAAATAAATTCTTTAGAAGAATTCTTAGAAATGTTATATATATATATATATATATATATATATATATATATATATATATATATATATATATATATATATATATATATATATATATATATATATATATATATATATATATATATATATATATATATATATATATTAGAACAGGGACAGCGGGAAGAGAATAATGCTGTGGAAGGTGGTATAAAAAAATGTTAACACAACTTATCGTGTAGTTTTTATACCATATCAAACATTATCGTTTTATCTGTGGCTGATGTTAATGTAAACTTTATTCGCGTTTCCTGAGAAAATTCACTGGTAAAACCATATAAACAAAAGCATCAGGTGGAAGTTTTAATGGCTTCTCGTTTTCAAATGAAGCAATCATTAATAATTCCTAGGATTACCTTTCATACAAACACTGATTAGACATGGATAAGTGCTAAATGTCCCCGAGGTATGGCTTTCCAGGAAATTGCACAAAACACCGTGGCCTGGAAATTGCAACAAATTCCAATTTTATTCACTTGGTAATCAATACATCGCGTTGTGGGCTTGTATTGCGAGACCGCAGTTATTAGACTATATTAAAAATATATTATCTGTCATGTTGTCAGTGAAATTAATTGTAAAACTCAGTATAACTGACATTAAAAATGCTCCTACATTGCAATTTAGTTAATTGACATATCAAAATGGTGAAAAATATGTTAACAATAATAACAGTGTAGTTTTAGATGACTGCCTAATACCGTACTAGAAATATAAGACGGAAAAGAAGTGTTTAATGTCAAAATGTTTTGTGATTTCATTCGTCAGCAAAAGTATTAGGAGCAGATCCCTTATTAGCGTACAGTTTTGTGTCTGAAAGTAAGAATTAGAATCAGAATCAAAATTCAACATTTGGATTTTTGTTTACTTTACACAATAAAATTAGGACTTGCAAAATGCTAGAACTAATGCTAAATTGTCTGTTGTAAATATTTACGTAATTAGCGATATCGAAAGACTGTAAATATGATTAAGTATTCTACATTTACGTACTACTGTTGGCTATGTTTAATTTTTGTTCTCAGAGTTTTGCATCACTCTACCGGGCCCCAAATTCAGGAAACTGCATGAAAGAATTTTAGCACACACACTTAAAACTTAAATATTAATCAAATATAATTATGAAATATATTTATATGCATATATATATCTTACTTGTGGATGAAACAATATTCGTACTTTTGTACAAATTCCCAATTTCGATCGCCCTTTGTGACGGAATCATACCTTATTGAAAGTTATGTAAGTCCTATACTTGGATACCGTTAGTGGTAAATTAAACGTTGATCATCCAAGGTGACAGATCCATATAACAGTTGTATTTGTTTCTAAGTTCTATAGGTTGTTAACTACTGGTTTGAGTTACATATTCTGATAAGTTCCTCTTAGGGACGATATCATTTTCTTGTAGCAAACATTTAACTCAGTACGCATCATTTAGATAAATCTTTTGTCGGATTTAATGTGCACGAAGTAGTATTGATATTTTGAGGTTCCTCTCTCAGAGACCCCCTACCCCTCCAAAACGTTATACGTTAAAAGTTTTGTCAGCAGCCTTGTTTAGCTTAAAATGATAACTTTCATTTCTGACAAAATTTGTTTTGTCTTGGGTAGGGGGTCTCTGAGATAGGAACAACTCAAATATCAATACTACTATTACAGCCCTATACTATAAAGTTTAGACAAAATTAATTAGAGATTGAAAATATTATATATAATATGGGATATCCGTCAACGTCAATCCGACATGTTGGATTTGATCTGACAAACAAATTTTATAAGAGATTTAATTCGATTAGAGCAGCCTCAAGTTATACTGGTATAAAAACTTAAATAATAAGCGATTGTATTAAACAAGTAGGATATCATATATCACCAAAATATGGGTCAGTATGGTTATTCGCAACTGAAAATGATATGAGAATAGCGGGTTGGGCAGATGATGTGATGACATTTATTGACAATATGGTTGATATTTTATTTGATAATGATATTACTAAAGCTATACAAAATAAAAAAATATTTCGAAATCATAATAATCACAGCAAAACCCCATGTGAACTCCTAGGTTGTCAAACAACATCCTAGCAAGTTCAGGGGCATTTGAATTAATCCCCATGTGACACCCTAGGTTGCCAAATGACATCCTAGCAGGATCAGAGGAAATTCGAAATCAGACGAAACAGACAGCACAGTTTTATACAACCCCATGTGATCCCTTAGGTTGCCAAAGGACATCCTAGCAGGATCAGAGGTTACATATAAAATTATCCTAGGACAGCACAGTTTTATACAACTCCATGTGATCCCCTAGGTTGTCAAACAACATCCTAGCAGGATCAGAGGTTACATATAAACTTATCTTACGGACAACACAGTTTAACCCCATGTGATCCCCTAGGTTGCCAAATGACATCCTAGCAGGATCAGAGGTTACATATAAACTTAATTCTAAGAACTTATCCTAGGACAGCACAGTTACATATAAACTTAATTCTAAGAACTTATCCTAGGACAGCACAGTTACATATAAACTTAATTCTAAGAACTTTAACTCTAGGACAGCACAGTTACATATAAACTTAATTCTAAGAACTTTAACTCTAGGACAGCACAGTTACATATAAACTTATCTTAAGGACAGTACAACGGGCCTTCTCTATGTTTCAATACAAATTTTTGCACACTCCCCCATCATAATCAACCCAGGGGGTGCAAAATTACACCCACCAAGTGACATGGTGGGAGAGTATGCAAATTTTCTATTGAAACATAGAAGGGCTGGCTACGCCCCATTAAATAATAAATTTTGGCATCAAATCGCCCCTCGCCGACAATTTGTCGGTCACGAGAATCGAACCACAGACCTCGAGCATGAGATTCCAACGCGTTAGCAATCGGCCACCGGACTTCATTATATATATATATGTTAAAAAAATTATCATATAGTTACCGAACAACATTACATTTTTATTTTTTTTTTATTTTGAAAACACCAAATTTTGCATTATATTTTTTGATTTTGAAAACATTATTATAAATAAATCAAAAAATACATGATTTTTTATTTTATATTGTACAGAAAAACTAAATCCTAATGTTTGCCTGAATTGCGACCACACAATTATCTTTGACAGAAGATCGGCCGTTGCCAAGGATACTGGCCTAATGAAATACACAGGTCGCTATTTATACATTGCAAACAGACTCTGCAGAAAAATAATCAATATTCTGTATTAAGCAGTTGGACTTATACTATAGTAAATATGTTATTTAAGTAGGACGAATTGTTAGTTATTTCGGTAAATACAGAAATGATACCAGGATTTGTAGGTCTTAAAATACTATCAGATTTACAGATCTATTATATTTCATTAGCAGAAAAAAAAAAAAAATACGAAACAGTATATATGCTATGTTTGATTGGAACAGTATTATCTCTCTTTTAAAAACAGATATGGTACACAGAGTTATATTTCTTGACCAACACACAATGTCTCGACGTTTGCTATTAAGTAAAATATGCTATCGTGATTATATAAATAAAATTTCATTCTACCAGATACTTTACGACGACATTCAAATAGTTCTTTCATCGCTATCTTACTGAGAAGATACTTACTACCTTCACGTAAACCTTCGACCTATCTAGGTCTATATTAATTTTTGTATACTGGTACTGGCTTATCGGATTATGCAAATTGTTACATTTTAATGCAAGCTCGTCTCGTAAACTTTCGAGATAACTGAAGTATTTGCTGTCATCTGATTTGATAAGGGAGAGTTTGATTCTGTCAAATTTACTAAAACAAATGCCTGAAATTTCATCGTTAAATTCAAATGATAATTGCTGGTTATTAACCATTATTTTTTTATTTAGCTATTAACTCCATCTGCTAATGTTAAATTTTCAAACATTATTTCTAATGTTTAGACAAAATTATTTGTATAATGTCCAAGCGCTAGTGTGTTGATTCCGTCACTGCAATATCTTTTATCATCAAAATTACTTAGTCCCCGTTTTATGATCGTATCAGTTTCAAGTTTATGATGATTTGTTCTGATAACATTTGTTTTGATAAAACTGACGCTATTGTTTAGCGCTGCTTTGAAATCGTCAAAATTCATTATCTTTTTCACGTATCCTCGAGGAATACCTTTTGCTTTTTTTGTAAGTTTATTGTCATCTAATATGACAGCATACATTTTGCTCTTTAGTCCATCAAATTCCCTAACTGGCATAAACATAAATTCATCTTTCATTTTTCCAATAACTTTTTTATTCGAATTATCTTGAAATCCACTACATGCTGGATAATCTGATAAATCGAACAGATTTTTATTATTGTAAATATCTTCATAGGCATCTTCACATTTTATATTATAAACTAGCGAATCTGTATCAGTAAATAGCAACTCTGAATCTGGCTACTGCTTTTTGGTAAAATTATAGTGAAAATCGTACATCAGCCACTTTGATATATCAAGTACAGCTGCACCAACATAAATAGGTTTATTTAACTTTAAATTTGTCTTTCGTCGTTGTATTGTAACAAGATTTTCATTAAATATTTTCATCCTAACAAAACCATCATCATTAACTAATTTATTTCTGCGACTTATATCATTAACAATTTCTATCGAGACTCGCTTGCGAATGTTTTCCATCGTCTTACCGAACACCGAGTTGTTCATCAACTTGAAAAAGTTTTTCTCAAATTCGGTCTTAGCCACAACACGACGTTTCGTGTTTAGATCAATATAATTTGCTATCCACTTCGATTGATTAAACTTTAGCACGCGATGGACCTTTCTCAGAATTAGTCCAGCATCTACTGCTTGTTTTAAATTTTTGTAATGCATAACATAATTTCTTTTATCTAACAAATTTGGAACTAACTTATTAACAATCGAATTTTTTGCTGTTGTCGTTGCTCGTTGTTCAGGCGATAATAAACTACAATTAATCATCATTGACTCTGCGAAAAACGGATAATCGTTATGTAGATCATGTAGCGAACTAGGATAATCTAGATCAACTTCAACAAAATATGAAATATCCGAAAAATCGATATTAATTTTCTTTTTCAGTTTCTTTAAGAAATTGATCTGGAGTTATCCAATGAAATCACTACACGGCATTGGTTCTGACATCGCATAACCATACAAATTATTGGCGTCCAGATAAATGATGTAACTCGACGGGAGATTTTTATCATAATTTTTTAAGTACTTGCTATTAGCAGCTGCATATTTCTTTGTTATAACGCTAATTCCGCCTCTGATACCTTTTTCAATAAAGTTAAACATATCGACATCTGTTAAGAGATCTAGTTCTATTTTACTCGTTTTTAGTAGAGCGTCCCAAGACAATCCTGGAGAGGAATAATACCAACAGGGGTCTAATCCATAATTGCTATAGCTTACTTGACGAAAACTCTCAAAAACATCTGCTAGCAATAATACATCTGTTTTCAAATATAGATCATGATAATCACCAAATGTTTTACAACTAAATTTATTCCAAATATCTTGTGCATATTTGTATTCGTCATCTGTGATATTTTCGTTTTTGAGTTGCGAGTGAAATTTATCTTTGCCGGGCAGTGACGTTTCATTAAATCTGCTCCAATCGTCGAGATACTCGTAAGGAAAGATACCTTTTTTTGTCAGATCGATATAGTTTTCACCGAAGCAACTTTTTAGGTTAGCGAAATTGCTACAACCTTTAACAAGCTCATCTAATGATGCTGCCATAAATTGCAGACTGTCAATAAAACGTAATTTACCGAGCGTCACCGACATATACTTTTCAAAATTATTTGGAATACATTTTATTACGTTATTTAATTTTAGTTTAGATTTAATATTTTCATCATCAAAAGCTTCTACAATGATATGACTGTCATAGCCACGAAAGTTATGTAAAACTACGGGAATAAAATCTGGAGCATGAAATTTTAAATTACAACTGTTATGAGCTGCTCCACGATATTGGCCGGTCAAATGACAATGATCTCGCACCTTATCACGGGCTCCGTTAGAATCCACCAACAACTTTTCACAAATATGACAATTAACTGCCTCATCGAAATCGAGTTGCTGTTTAGACGTTATTTTCATCGGAGCTTTTTTAAGTAATCTGTTCGAAATTTTATTAACTTCGTCTATTAAATTTTTTAATAGCCATACGTCAGGATTTTCACCTCTATATAACTTTATCGGAGTTGAAAATTTATCGTTAGCGCAACAAACTACTTTATAAGCTACTCCGCAAGGAATATGTTGTCGTATTTTTCTAGTACTGGATTTATTCGGATTATTTTCTGCTCCAACCACAGGAACGAGCAGACACTCGAAATCGGCGTAAATAACAAAAGGAATATTTAGTTTATGATTATAATTTTTAAATTTTAATATTCTTTCTTTTTCGCTAAGCATACTTATTCTTTGAACATTGACACAGTATTTGAGATGCTTCTGCAGTCTTTCATCGCTAGAAAAACCGTGCAAACATCTATAGCAGAAATATTTTTTATTTTTATTTTTACTGTACTGTTTGCCAACTAGTCCGTTAAAGTTTTTTATCCAGCAATAATGTCCTTGATAAAATAATAAATTTATTGTATTTTGTGCAGCATTTTCTGAGATATATCTCGGGTAAACGTTTTCTCGCTCATCTAGTCCGAAAACATTTACTGAGATACTGTTTTGTTTTTCAAACTTTGGTATATAATTTTCTGCTACTGGAAAAGTTATTCCTAAAAAATTTAGTTCGTCTTTGTACGGAAAATACTTGTTAACGCGATCAGCATTTTTTTCTTTTGGAAACATCGCAGAAAGAATAGACCATTGAAAACATCTGTCATCATCGTTTTTGACATTAATACAGCATTTTTTGTTTTTAATTTTTTGAGGGAGATCGACGTAGCCAGCGCCATTAGCGCCGCTGCCGTGAAGTACGTTATATTTTGCTGTGTGAAATAAAACTTCTTTTATCATTTCAAATTTCCAACCTGATCCTGATGAAGTAAATTCTTCAAAAATGTTTTGTTTATTTCTTGATGTATTTCATCGGCGACCACGGCAATGTTTGTTCCAGTCAATATTTTTCTCGATTTTGCTGTTAAATATGGTTCTGAAATTTCGCTGTCAAAACTTGTTGTTTCAAAAATTACATCAAGTATATCTTCAACTGCGTGTAACTTTGATAAAATCGTATGATATTGGACTATAAGTTTGATACTTTTATGAGCCGCAAGTTCTCGAGCTATAACAGGTTGTAAAAGATGAAATAAATTTGTGGAGCTAAAATTTGCTAAAATTTTTTGATCATCAAGTTTGTAACTGTTATCGTAACCAGAAAATGCTGAAGCAATTTTTTCTGATTTGATAATGTTCTTTTTAGCAATATCTCGCAATTTTAACATTATATATATAATAATATTTTATATTTAATTGAATTTTTTAAGATTCCTAATTAGAGATATGAAAAACCTTATAGTATAATGACAGAAATTTTGAGATATCTGCCACTGACAGCGGAAGAGCAAGAAACTTATCATGTTCACCCAATGTACAACTTATACGCTGCAAATGCACTTGGTTCTGTTATCAATATAAAATCTAAAAAATCTATTGGCACACCAACACCAGCTGGTATGTTAATTTCAGTAAAAGGCGATGATACAGAAAGAATTGAAATGTTTAGAAAAGATTTTATTTATACTTTGTTTTGCGGCGATATTCCAGAAGGAAAACGAGTATATAGAAAAAATGGCGCAATTGCTGATGATAATATTGAAAATTTAGATTTACAAAATGAATTTCAACTTCATCCAGTATTTGATTTATATGAGGCAAATGATAAGGGAATTATTAGATATATAAGAACCAAAAAAGTTATTGGAAGTTTAGATAAAGATGGATATTTACAAGTAATGGTACGTGGAACAAAAACTAATTTTTTTTGTTATAAGTCGCATAGGTTTGTGTTTGAAACTTTAACGGACTAATGCCTAATAGTTTAGTTATCGGCCATATAAATAAAATTAAAACAGATAATCGTTTGGAAAATTTAGATGTGATTACACAACAAGAAAACACAAGACGCGGAGCCGGTTATGATGGTTCTAATTTTAAAAATCCAAAATCAATTATTTCAATAAATCTCGAAACTGGAGAAGAAATAAAATTCAAATCAATAACATCTGCTGGAAAATATCATAAAATTAATTCACAAGCAGTAAAATTTGTAGCTGATGGTAAAAGAAAATCAGCAACGTCAATGTTGACATTTGACAGATTTATCTTTAAATACGATAATTAATGATATTTTCTATATCATTTTGAGTATGACAATTATGATTAAATTCCATTACATCGTCGCGATTAAATCGTAACGTCATCATTTTATTTGTATCAAGTTTTATTTTATCTGCTGCTGTTAATAAAAATTTGTCAGAATCGCCTAATGTTATCATAACATCAACAAAATAAAAACTGTTTCCCAACAAACAATTTCGAATTGCCTCAGCTAATTCTTTGTGATTTAGTATATTAATTCGCTGATGATATTTTATTTCTCCGAACATCTTATTATGTATTAATTAGACAAAAGATTATTATAATAATGAACTTAATTGAGAGACTGGCTAAACTAAATTCGGGAGATTTTGTTTCAGTTTCAAATTTTACATCAGAAAATATTACTAATGACAGATTTGCTGATTATACTGAAAAAGATATTTTACATAACTACGACGATGACGAAGATGATGTTGTTGTTAGTAAAAAATATATAAGCAGACCAACAACTGGGCGATATGATGTTAAGTACCATATCGCTAAAAACAATAATAAAATTTAATTTTACTGTTGCCGAGGATCAAATATTTTGGCAGCTTATAAAGCCCTTTTTAAACGTAAAAATAGCTGGACAACAAAGAAATATAAAATACGATTTTATTTTTGTTAAAATATTTAATTTAATGCCAATGGACGGTGCAAGAAAATTACATTTAATTTCTTTATGTAAACCAGTAAAATGTAAATCAGTATTAATAAAATACGAAGAAATTTATAATAATATTATTCAGTCGATGAAATCGACCGAGTTGGTACCCAACTATTAAATTTATCGCTATATCCACGCCATTTGACTAAACTTTTGTTGCCGCGCTTTTTAATAACTTTTTCAGTAACAAATATATCTTGTTCTGTTTTCTGAAGTTCTTGCTCGTAAAAACTGCCAGTTATAGGCTCACCTAATAAATCTTTTAACGAGTATGTAACTGGTATTGTTAAAAGTACTTTATCGACAACAAATACTTCTTCACTCCAGTTATGAGTATACCCTTTCTCAAATGTTTTTTTCGTCAAAGAAATTCTAACTTTATCACCAACTTTAAATTTTTTGTCGTCCGGTACATGTTTTCGTTTGCTAATATTGGATTTGCAATGGCGTCGTTTGGCGACATTTTACTTTTGCCTAGCGAAATGGATCTGTGTTTCGTGTTATTATACTCGTCAACAATGTTTTGTAAATTATCAATACATTTACTCGTATTTTTAGCTGTCAAATATTTGTGGATTTTTTCGTTGAGCGTGCGATTAAATCGCTCGACGATGACGCTTTTCCCCTCATTTCCTGTAACATATTTTTTAATGTTATTTTGTTCCAAAAACTGTTCAAATTTTTTATTAAAAAATTCCGCTCCGTGATCAGTCCAGATTCTATTTGGTTTTCTTTCTGTAGTTGTTATTATTTGTTTTAGCGCATCAGTCATCGATGTCCCTGTTTTATCCTAAACGGGTATACTAAACGCGTATTTACTAAAAACATCTACAACATTAAAAAGATGTCTCTTGTTATCATTATATTGAGCTAGATTTGAGATATCAACTAAATCTATCGCCCAGACGTCATCAACGGCATTTGCGACAACTAAGGCAAGATCATCATATAATTCTTTTCCGAGACCAAGTTTATATTTTGCTCCAATAAAACCCTGGACCAGCCTTCGGTCAACACGTTCTCGCATATTTACAGGTTTCATATCACGAAGTTCGTCTAACATTACTTTATCGCAGCTGTGTTTATTTTGTTCGCTTTCTGGAAGATCATTATCTCTGTAGCAGATGTCATGGCGCATTGCTATTGCGTCAACTTGATTGTAAGGCTCTTGTCCTGGCGGCGGATTATCGTTTTCGTCAAGTTGTTTATCAAGAGGATTATAAGGTCCAGTATATTTATGACCTGGCAATGTCCAACCGCCTTTTGGTTTCGGCAATTTTCCAACAAATTTATGTATATCTATACCTGTTCCAATTATTTCTCTGTTTTTGCATTTCTGACAATATGTAACAATTTTATTTTGCTCGAGACACAAATCTCTATCGCAATCACAGTCGCATGTCATTATTTATTTAGTCGTCTACTAAAATAATCTTGTCAGGGTAACCAGCTCCGGACAACTTTGTTTTTGGTAAAAACATACTTTTTTTTTCTTCCACAGATTGCACAAATACTTTTCAGCATTATTCTATTATTTTTTGTTCTTTCCGGGGTTTTTTCATCTTTATTTTCTGTTTTAGTTTTACACTTGAGACAATATGTTGACATTGTATATCTAAGGTTAGATAAAATTTAATGCAATCTCATCATTAGTATGAGAAGTTTGTTTGTCAAATTGCAAAATAAACTTAAAAAAATCTGGATTTTCGGTCATCTGTTTAATAAACATTACGCAATAATATCCACAAGCGGAAGTTCCAACTGGTTGAATTTGATTAGACGAATAATTTATTATTTTCGCAAGAGACTTCGTCAGAGACTTCTTGCATTCTACTCATATATTTTTTTACTGCGTCACTTGGTGGAATTCCGAACGAGTCAAAATAATTGTTATCATAAACAGCTACCCAATGTGTGCCAGATCCGTCGTTAAAATCTTGTATATTTATAACACACGAACCTGGCGTTGGTGGAATCGCCATAAGTTCATCTTTAGAATAAACTCCACTGAAATTTTTTACTTTGTTTAGTTTATCAAGTATATCAAAATTACTTAACGCAGACTTTATCTCCTTGTTCCTGGCAACATTAGTCCTCGTCCTACTCCTAACAGATTTGGCAATAGACTTCCCGCCAATCCTGCTAGTAACGGGGCTATTGGAATAAATCCCCCTTTTCGCCTCTGTCGTGTCTTTTTTTTCGTAGTTGTCTTTCTTTTCGTCATTGTCTTTTTTTTCGTCGTTGTCTTTCTTTTAGGCATTATATTTATCCATCACATAAAATTGTTACCACCGATATTCATACGAAAATTTTCTTTATACCACTACCTTCAACTGCCTTTTTCGTTGCGCCAGATACTGCTCCAGACGCTGCTGCTAATCCTAATGTACCTAACACTGGCAAAATTTTAGGTATTAACGTTCTGGCTATTACAGATAATGCCGGACCAAAGAAGCCGCCATGCTTTGCCTTTGCAGTTATTTGTGCAGCACTTAAATTTAAAACAAAAGGTTTTTTGCGATCGTATTTATTTACTTGTTTTTTGGTTAACATTAATTTTGTTAAAGTACCCAAAACACCTTTGGTGTTATGGTTGACCTTCAATGAAACCTGCCTGTTTTGCAACAGCAGCTGCTAATTTTTTAACTTGACCATCAGTCAAATATATTTCTTTTACAATATATTTTTCATTTTATATAACGATTACAGATTAAACTTGGACTGATATTTTACCTCCGACAGAGTCAATTGTAACAAATCTATCGCTTATTACTAACGCATACACGTTTAACTGATCTGCTGGAGCTGGAGCGTCTTCTAGTGTCCAAGTAATTTCAATATCAGCTGTGCTGTCTACAGCTCGCTCGCTATGTTTACTAACATCAAAATAAAATATCGGATAAAGTATACGAAATTCCTCTACTGATATCTGAGATCCATCTCCAACATCTTGATATTTTTGCATTGAGTCGAGTAAATACATGTAAGGTCGAGTAATATTTTTATTAGCGTCATCTGCAAAATTGCATTCTATCGCTCGTTCTGGATATTGTTTTGAATTTATTCTAGCGTATATTCGTCTAACATCAGCGCTATCAAATATCGCATTATATTGTTGTTGGTTACCACGTCGCGCTTGTCTCTGAAATACAACAAATAATTGCCGTGGTTTTTGTTCACTTGGTGTCGTTGTAACTCGCCATGTGTAGTCGGTGGTATTCGGAACTGCTGTTTGATATATTCTATGTTGCTGAAAATAAATTCTGTTCGTGTGTTTTTCCAGCATATTATTTAATTCCGCCATTTTAGTGATAGACGGAGTTATTCTTGGCATCCATAGTGCAAGTTTGTTTATGACAAATTGTACATCAGCCCCACCGGACCTAAACAGGCAGTCGTTTTGTTCTGATCAATCTAAAATAAGAGTATGTTTAACTCCACGAAATACTTTATTATAGTCCCTGCAAAAGCCAAATATTGTACTAAGCGGCAGCATCATTGTAATTTGACGTGATCCTGCTGCAAGTGCCTTTCTCTTAAAATAACCTTCATTATAACGTTTATTTCTTATGCTAATTGAGTTATTAATCAAACCTAACATTGCAGTACCGTCAGCAGCCACATCTGGTGGTGCTATACCAAGATTATTGCAAGCAGCAGTAAGTGAGACTCTTGTAGCGTCTGCATTAGCGGCTGCATCTGGTGCGGCTATACCAAAATTGACAGCATTAGCAATAAGAAAATTTCTTACATTTGCGGCACTTGCCGCAGCATCAGCTCCAGCTGCAACTGCTGTTCTTAAAATAAATTCATTTATCACAGGAATTATTACACCAGCTCCAGTATCTTTAAACCACATCATATTAGTTGCAGTTGATTTGGAGTAATCATCGGAAAATGAAATAATATTTAAGATTGTACTTGCAACTTGTAAGTGATTTGAAATATCTTCGATAGATTGACTGACCAGCTGATATTTAGCACTTTTAAATAAACACCAACCGTTATTTATAAGAGCTACTTCTTTTCCAGCATCAATTGCGGCAGGTGGAACAGCTACTGTCATAATCCGGCCACGAACTTCCAACATTGCTTTATGAGGAAGTAAAACTACGTCCTCGTCTCGAGTATTAAATGTTCTGACGCTAGCCTTATTAGGTTCGTTAGAATTTTCATCAAGATATTCAACGTATTCGAATTCTGTTACTGTGTCGTCTGTGTCATAAATTTCTGCTAAATCGAGATAATTTTTTACAGACATTTTTTTTATTTATTAGGTTATACAAAATTATTGCGGTGTTGTTACTTTAGATATTAATTTTTGTATAATTTGTTCTCTTCGTGGTGATAAAAGTTTTTTTGTCGTTGTTATCATTGCGCGTTGAGTTTCTTTTGTTGGTGCGATTTCTGAAATAGCTTGTTTGATTGTCGGTATACCACGTTGTGGATCGCCTTTTATTTTATCAGCTATTTTTTGCCCCACAGCAGTTCCAGCAGCAGATGCAGCTCCAGTTGCAAAAGCTTTTGATGCGTCAAGTGCAATTGGTGCAACTTTATGAGCTATTCCTGGAGCATTTTCTATAATTTTAGTAAATATATTTCCCAAAAATCCTCCTACTATTTTTCTTCGATAAACTTTTTTTCTCTGTTTCATTATATCTGAGGTTGCATAATTTTACTTCCAAATCTTTTAGCTTTTATTAGAAAATATGTTTACTGTTCTCGTAAGTGTAATTAATAAGTAACAATTTCATTATTAAGATCTAACTGTCTTCCAGACTGATCTGTCAATTGCATATTTACTTCTGTTATTTGATTTTCAACGTTTAACGGATAATAAATAACTTGACGTGGACTAATTTGCATAAGAGATCCCGGCGGAACTTCTGGTGAAAAACTGTATATTGTTTGTCCTTTACTACCTTTAGCTGAATAAGATCCAGATGCGATAGAACAATTTACCAATATTGCGTTTACATCAGTTATATTTACTGGCAGTTGGCCGTCATACGTTTCGGGATTATCACGATTAAGAGCAGGATATACATAATTATAAAATCCTATCAGTGGTGCGATACTTGTTTGCGATACAAGACTAACTGTTATATCTTTTAATTTCATTCTTGCGCATAACGTATTATAATTTGGTGTAAGCTCAAAATTATCAGCTATACCTTTATTTTTTGTGATAAGTTCTTTTATTATTTTATTTAGATCAGTGACATTATAAGCTCCTTGTGGAATTTTAATTGTTTTCCACGTGACAAATGGTGGAATACGTATAGGAACAGTAAATGTAAATTCATCGTTTACTCCAGTTTTTACATTAGCCATAGAATTCCAACAAGTACATGAAATTAATCCAATTTCATATTGTTTTTCACGATCTAGTTCTATTGGCGGAATATACTTTACATACAAATTTGCGCTATCTTTATCAGATTGGCTAGAGTCTAGTAATAATGTTGCTGACATTTTTTATATAAAATTGTTATATTAAATCATTACACAAATTTATAAAATTAAATCCGGCGATTAAATCAAATCGTGATGTAAAGTTTTGTATTCGTCAGATGTTAATAAATTTTCTGATCTCAAATTATCAAGTATGTCAATAATTTCATTGTCAATTTCAGCACCAACATTTCCAGCTTCTTTTGATGATATCAATAGCATTAATCTGCCTATCATTTCAGTAACTGATAAAAATATTCTAGCTCCAGTTCCATTTTTTTTTTTTCAGCTAACATTTTCTCAAGTTCTTTATAATCATCAACCAAGCGACTTAATTCAGTTTGTCTTTCAATAGGATCCATATCCCTTGGAACAACTGCATCAGCTTTCATACGTTGTTCATCTAGATTTTTTGCCTCGGTACTCAAATTATGGTTTATATTTTCGTATCGGTTTTCTTTTATTCTACTAATAACTTTGATATAAAGGTCAGCAATAATCCAATGTCGATATCTCTCAATACTGTTGTAGTAATTTTCATTTTCTAGTTTTACATAGTCAAGATGTATCTTACTTTCTTCTTTTATTTTTTCTAGCTCTTTAATTTTTTCTTCGGATTTGTAATCAGCTTTTCTAACATCTCGTACTCTGACTTTTTTAAAATTATATTTTTCATCAAAATTTTTATACTCATTATCTCCTATTTTGCCATTTATATTTTCTAAATTAAAGTCAAATCTTTCTTTGTCTTGAACATCTAATCCATGTTCTTTTCTCCATGCTTCTTTTTTAGCTTTTTCTTCAGCAAAAATATCTTCTAACATTTCTTCTGATTTTTTCATTTTTTTTCTAACTTTCTTTCAATCGGTCCAATTATTGTATGAGTTGCTAATCTTTGTTCAAGTGCTAGTAGATCATTTATTAGCCGATCTATTTCAGCTTGTCTTGCAACAGGATTAACTATATGCGCTGTAAGTTCCTCAGCTAATCTTTTTCTCTCCGCATCAGATCTCTCAATAATTCTTCCAGCAGTTGCTTCTTGATGTTCTTTAACTAGTCCGAGTAAACCTTTTTCCTGTAGTCGCTTAAGTTCTTCTGATAATGGTTTAATTTCAGGTTGTTTTCCAAGTAAAGCCTCAGTAACTGGTCTAAGAGCGGCGGCTGTTGTTTCTGCTGCAACCACTTGGCCACGCCGTGCTTGCTGTACTTGCTGTTTAAATTTTGCCTGAGATTGTGCAAGTTTTTTTAGATTTTCTATATGTTTTCTGTACTTTGCTTGTCTTTCCATTAATTATATACTATTTTGTATAAATATTACTGTAGATATTTTTCAATACAACATCGAAACATTTTACTCGTATCATTTGTTAATTTATCAAACAAAAAAAAGTCGTATTTATTTGCCGTTGCTTGATGATATAATTCAATAAATTTATCTTTTGTTACATCGCAACATTGCTCGTTCGCGATATTTCTAACATCGACATTATCAAGTCCTGGAAATAATATAAAACAACCAGTATTTCGCCTAATAAATCTGTCAACATTATAAAAACCCTGGGCGAGATAAATAGAATTACATTTTTTATTTCGCGACAGTGAAAAATACGATCTGATTTTATTCATTTCCTCGTTGTTTAGCGGAATATCATCAAAAACAACTATCTTGTGTTCGGACGAATCAAGTTGATTAACTGGGAAGAGTTCTTCTGGTTGTTTGATAATAAAAAAATCTTCGCCAGCCTCAAGATCATCACGAAGTTTGTTATTATAATTGTTAAGTAGCTCGTACTTATCTTGCTGTGGGTTAATCGTGTAAATATAACGCGATCGTAGTTAAAATTATCTCCTAGAAGTAAATTCATAAGCAAGTTTGTTTTTCCTGATCCAGTTCTTCCAACAATAAGATAATGACAATCTGGAAGTTCATTGTTATGTTTATGTTTCATCAAACGTTCTGTATCAAAATTTAATATCGATGATTTTGCCATTATTGTTATATAATTTTATGCTATATAAAAATTGTCAAACAATAAATAAATAATGAGCTATTATACAAAATTTGGAACATTAGTAGGAGATTCATCAGCTGAAAGTACAACAATAACAGACAGTAAGGTTGATTTATCAGGCTATCTAAAAAAATCCGGCGACACAATGACGGGAAACCTGTTTATGCCAAATCAGCGAGTACTAGAGTTAGAAACAGATTATCCGCCAATAAATGTTGTTAATACACAAGCTGTTAGTTATGCACAACTTAAATTAGTCGACAATAATAAACTAGATAAATCTGGTTGAACTTTAAGCGATAACTTAGATATGTCAGGAAAAAAAAAATTAAATTTGGAGACCGGGTATCCACCAGCAAACTTAAATCAAACTCAAGCGGTAAGTTATTTGCAGTTAAAGTATGTTGATGATAACAAACTTGATAAAATAGGTGGGACAGTTACAGGTAATATCAATATGTCAGGAAAAAATTACATACCTTGGAGACCCAGCTGCAGAATCAGACGCAGCAACAAAAAAATACGTCGATGATCAAGAATCTAAGTACGTATTAGTCAACTGTGGTACAAAGCGTGCATTTCTCAACATGAACAATAATGATATTAATAATCTCAGAACACCAGAAACAGATTTTGACGCAGCAACAAAAAAATACATCGACGTTATTAATATTCTAATAAACGATGGAATTAACGCTATTAGAACTGATTTTTCTAATCACGTACAAACGTTTTTAAATTTTCGTAGAAATATAAACAAACCTATTAATGAATTTGTTTGGAAATCCAGCGGTTGTAGATATTAGACTCGCTGACATTAACACAAAACTAAACGATATTATTAGCGGAATTCCTGGTATCATTGAAAAACGAATCTAGTAACAGAGTTACTTACTAAAATTCCACACAAGAAGATCATCAATGTGGTATACACAATATCATCAGGAACAGCAACATGGACACCGCAAAAAAACACTATCAAACATACCGCAGAAGTCACTGGTGTATATAGGCTGTCCATATTTAGCGATAAAAAATTTAGTATATTTACTACATTTCCATGGCGTCATTCAACCGATAATTTTTCTGGATTTGTATCTATAGTGTTAACTAAAGATGCCGAAGAAACATTTCTACTGGAACAATCTGATAAAAATTTAACCAAAACGATTTACTTTTGGTGTCTGGAATTTGTAGCTAAAACTCCTCAAGTATTTATAATTGATTAAATAACAGTATAATAAATCAAACCCAGGGACTGGCACTATTGCATAAAATATGTAAACATATATTATATAAATGAAAAAAAAATATAGTTGATTTTAATCATATTTCAGAAAAAATTCCAAAACAAGATTAGAGCAATGCAATATTACAGATATTATCATAAAAAACTTTGGTGCGTAAAAAAGTGTTACAAATACTATAATAGAATACTTCGAGTGATATCATATTTGCCACTGTTAATGACTAGCTCCTGTATAATTTCAAGTGGAGCATCATTAAATCCGTTTTTGTTAATAATATCTGGTGTCGGTGTTTCTCTTGCAACAGCGTGTAAAAAAATTGAGCCTCGTCTTGCGACTAAAAAAAATGCTTGTAAAACAGCAAGTATCACCTATAAAAATTACTTGATTAAATACGATCTTATTTGCGGGGTATAAAATATGATATGGACGATTTAATACGCGAGTTTCGTATTATTGACAGTATGTTAACAGATATTCTGCCAATGAGAGTCAGCAGATATGAAAAAGATTATCATAAAATATGGGTTACAACAGTAGATGTTTAATTTTGTACAGCTTTAGTAATATCATTATCAAATAAAATATCAACCATATTGTCAATAAATGTCATTACATCATCTGCCCAACCCGCTATTCTCATATCATTTTCAGTCGCGAATAACCATACTGACCCATATTTTGGTGATATATGATATCCAACTTTTTTAATACAATCGCTTATTATTTAAGTTTTTATACCAGTATAACTTGAGGCTGCTCTAATCGAATTAAATCTCTTATAAAATTTGTTTGTCAGATCAAATCCAACATGTCGGATTGACGTTGACGGATATCCCATATTATATATAATATTTTCAATCTCTAATTAATTTTGTCTAAACTTTATAGTATAGGGCTGTAATAGTAGTATTGATATTTGAGTTGTTCCTATCTCAGAGACCCCCTACCCCGACAAAACAAATTTTGTCAGAAATGAAAGTTATCATTTTAAGCTAAAAAAGGCTGCTGACAAAACTTTTAACGTATAACGTTTTGGAGGGGTAGGGGGTTTCTGAGAGAGGAACCTCAAAATATCAATACTACTCACGAGTTTGATATCAGATTAATTCCTGTCAATTTACATTATAAATAAAGATCTCATTCACAAAATTGCTTTCAGTGTCTTTGATATAATCTCATCCCAACCCGGACCACCCTCTTTTATCAAGATATATCTGCATGAAATCGAAAGGAATATCATTTATTTTCTCAGAAATTGCGATTGTAGCATGTGGAATGGTGAGCTCCAGTTTCATCAACGCTTATAGTTTAGTCCCGTCAGTCAGCGGATTAGAGATCTAACGAATGCTATTCTCAATTTCTGAGAAAATAAATCATATTCCTGTCGATTTCATGCGGGTATATCTTTATGAAAGGTCGTTCAAGTTTGCCAGGCCTGCTAGTAAGCGGCTAGACTATGCATACACCAAATGGTGTCGGCGAATTCCAACTCTTCGATATTCAACGGACTCTGACCCTACACTCCAAAATAAATGTCCAAATATCAAAAAATGGAGCGGCAATGGTCAGAGGAAACTCGGATTATGGTCTGGCGAACACTGTAGGTGTGACGTATTGTCAGTGAAATATATTCAGCAATATTTACTTCCCTTTTTATTCTTTTTTATAAGAGGAATATCTTTTCTATTCAAAAACAGATTCATGTCAACACTGTTATTTCATTGCTGTGCAATGGTCTTTTTCCTTGTTTCACTGAATTTTAAATCTAGCAAGTTAATGTATGTTCTTCAAAATTAACGTCGTCTACTGCTTTCTTATTTTTTTTTTTTATTGCCCTCTGCTTGGTTTTTCCCTCATTGTTCAACGCTCTTGTATTACGTTTGAGTAAACATTCTAGCATCACAAATAAAAAAGAGGGGGAATGCATCGAACTAGAGCAACCGTTACACTGACGCATAACGGACTAACTGGGTCCTCCCTGTACGCATACAATCAACAGTTTTGCTGATTCGCCAAATAGTGAACTGAAAGTGAAATAGAACACTGAGCCATATAATTCCTTTTGAGTACTTCTCCCTGTGTTTGTCTGGAAATTTTAATCGCTTTGGACATATAAAATAATAATAATAATGATATTGTGCACTGTCATGTGCCATGTGACATATGTTATTGTGTAATTAGCAAAATCTAATATCACACATATCACACGTGTTGTATATGTCTATGGTAAAATAAGAAGTGTTCACAAGAAAAACATGTTTAATGTAAAGATTTCTTTAAAAAAAAGAGGTTTTCAAGTTAGATAAAACCTGAAAGAAAGACATTTTTTAATGTAAAGATTTCTTAGATAAAGAGGTTGTCAGGTTAGATAAAACCTGAAAGAAAGACGTTTTTAATGTAAAGATTTCTTAGAAAAAGAGATTGGCAAGTCAGATAAAACCCGAAAGAAGAAAGATATTTTTTTAAATGTAAAGAGTTCTTAGGAAAACGGTTGCCACGTTAGATAAAACCTGAAAGAAAGATTATTTTTAATATAAAGATTTCTTAGAAAAATAGCTTGCCAAGTTAGAAAGAACCTGAAAGAAGGAAATTGTTTTAATGTATAGATTTCTTAGGAAAAGAGGTTGCCAAGTTAGATAAAACCTGAAAGAAAGACATTGTTTAATATAAATATTTCTTAGAAAATGAGGTTGGCAAGATAAATAAAACCTGAAAGAAAGACATTTTTAATGTAAAGATTTCTTAGATACAGAGGTTGTCAGGTTAGATAAAACCTGAAAGAAAAAAGACATTTGTTTTAATGTAAAGAGTTCTTAGAAAAAGAGGTTGCCAAGTTAGAAAAAACCTGAAAGAAAGATTATTTTTAATATAAAGAGTTCTTAGATAATGAGCTTGCCAAGTTAGAAAGAACCTGAAAGAAGGAAATTGTTTTAATGTATAGATTTCTTAGAAAAACAGGTTGCCAAGTTAGATAAACCTGAAAGAAAGACATTTTTTAACGTAAAGATTTCTTAGATAAAGAGGTTGTCAGGTTAGATAAGACCTGAAAGAAAGACATTTTTAATGTATAGATTTCTTAGAAAATAGGTTGTCAAGTTAGATAAAACCTGAAAGAAAGACATTTTTAATGTAAAGATTTCTTAGATACAGAGGTTGTCAGGTTAGATAAAACCTGAAAGAAAAAAGACATTTGTTTTAATGTAAAGAGTTCTTAGAAAAAGAGGTTGCCAAGTTAGAAAAAACCTGAAAGAAAGATTATTTTTAATATAAAGAGTTCTTAGATAATGAGCTTGCCAAGTTAGAAAGAACCTGAAAGAAGGAAATTGTTTTAATGTATAGATTTCTTAGAAAAACAGGTTGCCAAGTTAGATAAACCTGAAAGAAAGACATTTTTTAACGTAAAGATTTCTTAGATAAAGAGGTTGTCAGGTTAGATAAGACCTGAAAGAAAGACATTTTTAATGTATAGATTTCTTAGAAAATAGGTTGTCAAGTTAGATAAAACCTGAAAGAAAGACATTTTTTAATGTAAAGATTTCTTAGATAAAAAGTTTGTCAGGTTGGATAAAGCCTGAAAGAAAGACATTGTTAATGTAAAGATTTCTTATAAAAAGAGGTTGCCAAGTCAAATAAACCTGAAAGAAAGATATTTTTTTAATATAAAGATTTCTTAGAAAAAGAGGTTGGCAAGAAGAAATACATTTTTAAGGTAAAGATTTCTTAGATAAAGAGGTTGTCAGGTTAGATAAAACGTGAAAGAAAGACATTGTTTAATGTAAAGATTTCTTAGAAAAAGAGGTTGGCAAGATAAATAAAACCTGAAAGAAAGACATTTTTAATGTAAAGATTTCTTAGATAAAGAAGTTGTCAGGTTAGATAAAGCCTGAAAAAAAAGACATTGTTAATGTAAAGATTTCTTATAAAAGGAGGTTGCCAAGTCAAATAAACCTGAAAGAAAGACATTTTTTTAAATGTAAAGAGTTCTTAGAAAAAGAGGTTGTTAAGTTAAATAAAACCTGAAAGACATTTTTTAATGTAGAGAGTTCTTAGAAAAAGAGGTTGCCAAGTTAGATAAAACCTGGAAGAAAGACATTTTTAATGTAAAGATTTCTTAAGAAAAAAAGCTTGCCTAGTTAGATAAAACCTGAATGTTGTGTGATATGTCCCTTAACTCCTGCAATTTGAAGGTATGACTATTTTAATTTTTCGATTTTTATTCGTTTGCACTTAGCAAACTCTCATATTAGCTAAAGAAATTATGGAAAACAAGCAAATGTAGACCTTAAATCTAACCTGTAAATATAATTGATTTATGTTATAGAAATTTCTGATTTTATGTTCTTTTTATGCATGTTTCAAATGACTGAATATTTTAAAGTTGAAATAATGTCAAGTGCGAAAAAGAACAGAACAAAATATTTGAATAATATTTACAAACCAACAAGTATCTAACTAAACAAATCATAAAAATAAATTAAATAAAAATTTCAAGAAATAAATACAGACAAAAGCAATTGTAATTAATATAATTAAATATTTGTGGCATGTGCTTGATATTGTTAGTGACTTTTGTTTTAAAATCCTTAAATTTTGTTTTGTTTTGTTTTCAATAATTTACAAAATACATTTAATTACTTCCATTTCTTTACCTGTCTGTATATTTGTTTCCTTCCAAATATTAATATCATTTTTTTTTTCTTCGTATTGTAATCACTTCATTTTTTTATGACATGTAGTTTTAAAATGCAAAATAAAGATAAATACAAAAATAAATAAAGATTAATACAAATGTAACGAAATACTATTGTTGCCTACATTATTTTGACTTCTTCCTATAAAGCAAATAAATTAAGAAAGAAAGGAAGAAAGAAAGAAAAAAGATATTAAAAAAATTCAAGTATCATGTATTGTAATTTATTACATGCTCATTTAATCTCACATGACTGATCTGGCGAGCGATATATACATATATGTTCAATCTGTGATTCCGTATCGCACTCCTAAAATTTCCGTATCGCACACCTAGAATTTCCATTTTGCACACCCAGCCTGGAACTAGTTTTACAACATTAAATATCATTAAATATCAATAATAATCCACTTATAAAATATCGGGACTGATATATTGCTATATGTTTTAAATTATTCAAAGATGTTGCGCTTGTAATTTTATGAAATGCAGTTATATTGGGTGAAAATGGCTGTATTTGCCCTTAAATAGCAACGAGCAGTTCATGTGCATTTCACGGTGTTTAGGCCAGGAAATTAGAATTAGCTGAGGTGGACAACAATATTTTGGACAGAATGTTTGACAATGAGTTCTGAGGTAAAGCTGATGTGCAAAGTGACATCAAACATGAGAGAGAGAGAGAGAGAGAGAGAGAGAGAGAGAGAGAGAGAGAGAGAGAGAGAGAGAGAGAGAGAGCAGTACTTTGCCGCTAAAATCTTGAATTAAAATTTGAAAAAATCCAGACAAAGTAAAAAAGACTCAGGGAGTCATGTCAAGATTCAAGGCCTGATTAGAAACGTCCCAAATTTTGAGAAAACTTTACTCTGTGTAGACATTCTACAATGTAAATCATCTACAATACCAAACTTAGTTAAAATCAAATTCAGCTTCAGAGTTTCAAACATACGGTCTGCGGAATTATATTTTAAGGAGCAATTAAGGAGCAAGTTTAACTGGAAGGACCTACAATTTGTCTATTAAAATTACTTGGAAGTGGACTGCCTATTCAGTAAGTAGAATGTCAGAAAAAGGGTCATCTACTGGTCCAAAACCTGTGATGTCAATTTAGGAAAAAGAATCCACTTGCCTGTAACAGCAGAGTAAATCCATTCATATGTCCTATACAACATTTTTAATATTCAAAACTTAGGAGTAAATCTATATCTGCAATGCAGATAGACCGATGATGCAACAGTTCCGTATACTGTATGTTTAGCCTAGCCCTGTGAAGTACACTAGGGTTGTACTATATCTTTTAAAAAACGCCAAATGCTTATTTCATTTTTATTACAGTTTACATTAAAAATTATAATAGAATATGCGAACAAAAAGGGGATATCTTATATAAAGACAAAACCAAATAAGTGTTTTGTTCCGGGTTGGGTGAATGGCCCGTTTGATACACGTAGCAACATACGTCTTGACCTGACTGCCCATACATTCCCACGCCATATCAAATCCGTTCTATCCGCCCACTCGGAACAAAACACATACAATATTTAGTTTTGTTCATGTATCAAATACTGTTTAGAAGAGTTTGCAGCACACAGTTTATTTATTTATTTGATGCACAATAAAGATAATGCAGGCAAGAATAAATCAGTAGGTGAATAAATATAGAAACAAATCACGAATACCAAGGCATATGTAAATACTTAGAAATAAATGAATAACCAATGCTGTCAATCTTTATTTCCTCCTTTTGGAGATGAATACAGCAAAGAAAAATGGTACAGACATGAGAATGACAATGACATAACATACAATTATATATATATATATATATATATATATATA
>JAECUM010005293.1:0-42241 GCA_016617855.1 Megalonaias nervosa
CGAAACCCACCTCACAGGGCGCCTGAATCTGATGATCACACTCCATAGAAAAACTGAAGAATTCCAAATGCAATGAAACACTTGGCACAATACACAGAATCTGCTTACTCCTTTCTCAGAAATAACTCCATGTGCAGAATGTGATGATCACATCCGCAAGAATACCCTGACACACATCCTTTCTCAGAAATCAGTCCATGTAAAGAATCTGATGATCACATCTGAAAGAAAACACTGACACACACCAACTAACGTATATTAGCACCTAAACAATTCCATCAAATGCACTCTATCCAAGAAACATGCTGACGAAACTGCTCATAGGGCAGCACTTGTCTATGAACGGGGTAGATCCACACATGGCCTGCTGTGCATGAAAAATGGCGTCATTTGAGGTCCTGATGTAACGTAAATAAGAATCTGAAGTCCAACGGCCTAGTGTTTTAATAAGGTGGTCCTCGATCCCAGCATTAGCTGCGGTAGTGGTGGCCCCTATCCGAAAGGAGTGCCCATTGAATTTGTATTGTGGATAGCCTAGTACCTGCAGGAGCAGATGTAACTTCTCCAAAAACACTGATCTAGAAAGTGGATTAATACCATCTGTAGTAAATAGCGGGTCAGAAGGCCTAAGACAGCCCACCCTGCCACGGAGCTCTAGATACTCGTGTAAAGCCCTTAAGGGGCAAGTACAGTTATGCACTGCAAAAAGTCTGATCTGCACACCATAACGGAATGGATCAGACTTTGATGCTCTCAACACTAAAGTCCCATTAGAATTATCGCCAGCAATAATAAAGTCACTGATCCGCAAGTACTCCATATCCGTAGTTGCCGTCACCGTAAATTTGCCACAACGTAAAAAGGCAAAGAACGCTAATGAAGATGCAGCAAGCAGCATACCATAAGTGCACGTTGAACACATTATTGTCTATATCAGGTTGATAAAATCGGAGCTAACAGATATTTCCCAAGGACGCACCAAGGCAGGTGACCCAGGTGCGCATGAAACCTGTCAGTCTGATGTTCTACCAATGGCGCATCTGCGGCTCACCAAAGAAGTCTGATTAGCAGCAGTTGTTCTCGAAGTTGTAGTGGTAGTAGTAGCAGCAGCATTATAGTGGTTAGCAGCAGCAGTTAATAAGTGGTATTAGCAGTTGATAGCATTATTATTAGTAGTAGTAGTAGTAGAAGGAGGAAAGGACAAGGAATGTTTGCTAGTCTGGAAGCATGATTAATGTAAACATATTTTGCATCTCATATGATTGACCTTAAATACATGCTTATAGTGTTGATCTTTTTAGAGCATTTTTGTTACTAAAATCTAAAATTGACATGCAAAGAAACAATTCTAAACATCGGCAAATGAAATTTGAAAAGAAATATATTACAGTGCATATTTCCATTGTGTTGTAATTCACGTGTGAAACAGTTATAAAAAACACTGCATTGAGATAAAACATTTGTGAATAAAGCTTGGATAGATCTCGTCTAATCAAACTTAAAGTTGATGTCTTCATAGAGACAAAATGCCTGCTTGTCATGTTGTCATTTGGTGTGAGTTGATTACTTAAAGGACTTAAACGCAAGAATCCAACAGAGAGAGATGATAAGTGGTTTCAATATTAGCTTGAAATCACCACACCCACCCCATTTGCAGTTGAATAGTGTCATAAAGGTTTTTGCACTGGATTAAATTACACTAACAATGACAACCAGTTTTAGTGCCGTGTTTGATGCTATGTTACCCTGTTTTCACTCTCACATTTGCCGAGCTTTTGACCATATTTCACTGATGAAATATTGTTACCATCATATTTGGTTTTCTTAATTGTTGCATTTTGCACTGTCATATTATTCTTGCAATACCTAATCATGAGTAGTGTCCTGATGCCGCTTTTGACATTTTATTTTTGGGATCCTGACTAGTCACCACAGCCTCTATCCCCTTTGACTTGGCAAGCAAATTAAGTACTATGTGCAACCAGTGGATTATTAATCCACGAAAGTGAAAATTATTTTACTCAACTTTTATTGCTTGCAAATCCAAAATGCTGTTTCTTATCTGTGCTCAAAGTTGGTGATTTTCCATTTCTGTCATCACAATCTCGAATTCAGCTGCACTAATTAAGCTATCTTCACCGAATACAGTTTACTAATCCTGTTGAGATTGTTTTGTACCACTGCAAGCATTTCTAAATAGACACATACTCATGAATGCAATCATATGGAAATTAATTTAATACCACCATCAGAGACACTGGTTACTATCGATATAGCCCCGACAATGATTCCGATTGTTTTCACAGATAAGACCAACAGTTGTTGCTGCAACAAACCCACAAATAGCATATACGACCAAATTCTGTTAATAATACAATTGCGTAGTACAATTGCACGAATGGCTGACCCTGTCCGGACTCATCACGTCCATATGCAATATGCACAGGCACTGCTAGTTAACTATTCATCTATACTGTCACAACTGTCATACAATTTTAGAAAAAAATCTTTTTGAGGAATATTTAAATTTCTGTTGATTGTGTGTTCTGGGGGCTAAAACACCCAGTTCTTTTGAAAACACACCGATTACAACTATACCTTTTACATCTGATGATCATTTTTGTCCAAGTGCATATTTGTTGAAAAACAGTCAGGATTTTTTATTTCAACTGAGTCAATATTGGTGAAAATTTTCATTGATGAATGTAATCGGTTTGGATACATCGGCATAATCTGCTTCACTATTGCAGAAACAATCCCGGAGTGTTTTTGCACCTGCTTGTGTACAAAACACTAGGGTGTTTTCACGTGCATGTGCGATGACTCCAAGCTGACCTCGAGTTAGCATTGGTACATCAGAGTGGTTCGAATGGCCAATTTATTCTTGACACTTAACAAAATTATATATAAGTTCATATGATGGAATGGTAATACCACTTGGACACAGATATTCATTGAGAAATGGAGCAAAATTGTTATCAATATTAGCATCCGCTGCCAGCTGATCCAATTCTCCGTCAGTAGATTCAGCAAACTCATCATCGCGGTCAGATTTCATCACTTATATACAATAATAAAATCTAATCTTAAACAAAAACAAGATGTAAAATCCAGGTTGACAATACAAGTTTCACATATGTATGGCACCATTGATGCAAGTTTATGAAGATACCACGAAAATGCTTGAATGATTTAGCCATCTCAAGTAAATCAGACTTGTCAACAGCGTGATCTTCTACGTGTTTGTACTGGGTAATCGAAGACCTCTCTCGATGGTATTCGATGACTTGTTCCTGGTAACTGAAGACCTTTTCCATTTTTATACTACCACCCACAACTTTTTACAGCGTCATCCCGGACAGTTCCGAGAGCCCTCAACGCCTCTCCATTTGCAACCACTGGAGCCGCTGCTGCCAACAATGCTGGAAATGCTGCAAGGTCTGGAAATATTCCACAAATCTTTTGGATTTGTGTCACCTCAGATGCAGAGAAATGTAATGTAGATGTGTTTGGCCACATGAAGACGAGCGAGTGTCTAGGTCAACAAGACGCAGACATTTCAGTCAATTTTGTAGCAGAAAGTTTTAATGTGATCTAAACAATCATTTTGTGTATTTTATTTTTCCAGCTGATGTTCACCAAGGTGGACCTTCATTTAGTTGTTGGACATTATTTAAATACGTAACAGGTCCAGTTATACATTTTTAATAGGTGCATCGAGAATCCTTATTTGGCCACCAGAAACCTCCAAGAGCAAAATCTTGTCATAATTTATCACAGAGTAACATCTGTAATTACAATGAAAAGTAATAAATCGGGTATCTCGTACAAAAGTCTTGTTGGGAAATCTGTAAACCAGTGTCAGCGTTTTAATGTCAGTCTGTGTATGACCACAGATGTGATATGCAATATGAAGGGTGGATTCTGCGTTACCCAAGCCGAATTTCTTCAGAAGGTTCCTGATTACCAGCCGGCACTGTTTCAGTCAATGGTAGTATAACCAATTTTGGTGGTGTTCGAGTCACTAATCATAGTAGTCGATCTCAAAGTGCTTGAGCCGCCTGTATCCCAGTTGTTTCATCCGAGTCACATCATCACTTTTGATTCTATCAATGACTAGCATTGTAACTCATTTCGTGATTGGTGCATCATGCTAGGTCAGAACCCCAAGCAAATTTGTTGCACCTGTGAATCTATGAACAATGTCAACTGGTATTGTTCACGTTAACAATGCATACGGGTTTTCAACATTCATGTACGGGGTTCATTATCATATTTAAATGTCAGGTGGATCTCTAATATACCGTTGTAACGTCAATGTTTCATTGCATAAATCAGCAGCATACCCGTCTTGATCCACAAGGGTAAAACCAATCTGTCAGATGATACACAGGTGCTGCGGGTGTAAATTATATCAAATAGCCTGGTTTCACGGTTGGTGAAAACCCAAACGGTATATAATGATGAACTGCTATGCCTGTCTTTGCAACTTCCACTGACAGCATCACAAGTTAAATTGAACTACGTTGTTGAGGTAAGTTTTACAATATCAGGCGCGATATGATACCCTTTTTTTCGTTTATCATCTGAAATGTTGTTAGATCTACCTAAACTCATCTTAATGATGACCCTGCAATGTTAACCACTTACTTTTGAAAACCAGGTATGGAATTATTAGCATAAATAGAAAACGTAGAGTCATTGCTGGGGATGTTTGTGATTCTTCATCGAATTTCTTCATTGATTGATTCTAGGTCATAAGCGCCATCATATGCACTGGCAGGAAGTTCAATGTTATTCCAGGTGGCACCAGTTCCTGATAAAACATAAATGAGTTATTTGCGGACAGACCACCAAACGGTTGTGATCGGATATTTGGTCAGCTGTAATACTGTCGCAGCGATGATAGTGTGATACTAAGTGTATGTGACTCACCAATGGTAACAGGTGCAGAGAAAGTCACACTGAAGTCTGGCTTTGTTGATGAGACTGTAATCATCGATGTAACACTCTGGGCTGTGTTCACAACAATCTGTTGCACAGCAGCATATATTTCACATAAATCTTGCAGCGTCTCAATTGTGTCAGAACTCATCGGTGCACGAACTTTGTTCATCGCATATATTATTGATACCTTCAATAATTTCATCCATCAGCACGCGATATAAATTTCTGTCCATGATGTGATTGCTGAGCAACTGCTAAAAAATCAATGCGGCTTCATTGATGAGTTCGGGTGCATTGTTGCCCACACAAACTGATCTTACAGGTGTTTCCAATCAATCGGTGAGGTTGTTATGGTCACACAATCCACCAAGACTTTCCCCTTGTTTTGGTTGTTGTTCTGGCGTGAGTGAAGCAGATCATTTTAGTGTGGGCAGAGTAGAAAGTCTCTGTTGTTGCTGGTACCTATTTAGCTGTTCTCTTGCATAATCTGAATGTTCTTCCGTTGAGCGAAATTCAGGACTAGGATGTTGTGCCTAACACTTTTCTCTTTCGCGTTGTTTATCCTGTGTTTCTGTAGGCGGTGATACACATTATGTTTGTGCAGGTACGTATGTTTTGGGTACACGTGTCATGTGTTGCTGTTGTTGTTTCAACCATATCTGTTGTTCCTGATACGTGTGTTCTTG
Organism: Megalonaias nervosa; assembly: GCA_016617855.1. Taxonomy (NCBI): domain Eukaryota; kingdom Metazoa; phylum Mollusca; class Bivalvia; order Unionida; family Unionidae; genus Megalonaias; species Megalonaias nervosa. The sequence continues at coordinate 5,634 of JAECUM010005293.1, forward strand.
CTCTTGCTTACGTTGTTCGTGTTCCTGTTATATATGCAAGGTCGGGGCCTGGGTCTCTAGGAAGTTGTCGTTGTTCAAATTGCATTGCTGGCTTAGGTGTGAATTACTATCTTATATATTTTACCCATAAAGTTTCACCTTCTACAATGTCTCATAGTTCTTTTATTTCTGGATCTCTTTGTGCAGTCACAAATGTTTGTGTCAATCTATGATTATGTGCTTGGTAATATTCACGAACAGAACCATATAGCCAGAAAAATTAGTCTTGTGATTTATTCCAAAGCCACATTTAACACTTGTTCGATCACTGGGACCACTTACACTAGCAGATGTGTTTTACAGCATTTATAATTTTATAATGGTATGTTCTGGAATAGATTTCATATAGAACAGTTTTTATTCAGTTGGAAAATCCACATCACAACATTCTTCAATTTCGATAACCAGATTGAGTATGAATACCACTCGCCGCTGTTTTATCTACTCTTTATAATCAAATGGTACAGTGATTTCCAGGTTAGGTCAATGGAGAGCTTTACTGAGTCCATTACGAGACTTTATGTTAACTCAAAATTATAAATCAGGCTTTCTCAAATAAAATGCTTGTTCTTTTGGTATCAACAGCAAGTTTTGGAAACATTGATGTAAATTCATCTGCAAATGCGGTAAGTTAAATTCCAAGTTACTATCAGTCCAAAATAACTTAAATGACCCATCACAGGGTATTAAACCACCTTGAGGATGAACAGACTTTGTAAGTTTGTATGCAATAACATCAAATGTCTTGTTGGTCAATCTCCTCAGAAGTTTTGGCACCAATGGTTTTAGTAATAGCTTCTGAAAATTGTTTTCGGTACTTGTTTCGCTCATCTTCTGTGTCGTATTACGATGTTTCATAGATACACTGAAGACTGGTGAGTTCAGATTCCATTCCTATATTAATATTCAAAAATATTTGTTAAATTTGATGTACTCTTATATATCTTCACTATTACAGCTACAACAATCACAAAATCATAACACCATTCAGATATTGTTTCATATGCTTCAGACATAACTGGTGGTCTACTCATCTTTAACTACTCCAGACTTTCTTCCACTGTATTATGTCCTTTGGTCTATTGGTTAGATCGTTGGCCTCCTATGCAGGAGGTCCTGGGTTCAAATCCCGGTCGAGCAATCTTAACATTTTTAAAAATGGCACCAGGAGCTACCTTGCTTGATGCTCAGCATTAAGAACTTCTTTAGACTGAACAGGCAGTGGGTGAGATAAAACTTGCAGTGAAAGATTTAAGACACAGTCTCCATGAGTCTTCCTATCTATTTGTGAAATAGGGTGTTGGCAACATGACATCATAGGGCGGAAGTCTTCAAAGTTGATGTTGACTGCCACCACAGAGGAGTTCCAAGACGAACTCAACAACAATATGTTTGAGACCAGGGCAAACCATATGGTAAAGTGAATATCAGCTGTGGTCTAAAGAATGACGAGGGATGGGCTCCACCAGAATGCAACTGCCCATGATAGGCCAGAGATGACTACATGATAATAGGTAGAGATTTCATACCGGAGCAGTCACAGTCCAGGTTACCAATGTCCGTTCCATCCGCAGGACAACATGATGGAGGTGATAAATATGCCACTAGGGGCAAGAGATGACAACACCATCGGAACGTGCAGTGTCAGGACATTAAGACCAGCAGGGACACTTGAGGAGGTAACCCATGCAATGGGAAGATACCAATGGCACGGCCTTGGACTCGGCAAGATGTGCTGGAAGAATTTCAGAGAGAAATCAACAGATGAAGGATACATGATTTTCTTCAGTGGACATGAGGATAAGCATGAACATGGAGTCAGATTTGTGGTGGTACATAAGGATATTGTGAGTGCAATCATGTGTTGCGGACCGGTGTCTAATAGGATAACTACCGTCCATTTGAGGGATATCTCCTTTCAACATCACCATCATAGAGGTTCATGCCCCACCATCTAATCATGATGACAAAGTGGATGCGTTCTACGACCAGCTTCAATCTCTCATTGACCAAACACCCAAGAATGATATTCTAGCTATTGAACGAGACTGGAATGCCAATGTAGGAGAAGATGCACAGGCAGATTGGTGAGGAGTATGTGGTCCATACTCTAACGAACAGACCAATGAGAGAGGACTGAAACTTCTGGACTTTGTCACCAACAGTGACCTAACGCTAACTTGGCAAAGTCCAGATGAAAAACACCACAACTAGATTGACTTCATCTTGGTGGGGAGCGTTTATGGTTTAGCGTCAGCATTGCCAGAACACACATCATCCCTGGAGCTGGCATAGGAATTACTTGTAATGATGACTATCAAACTTTGTCTGAATAAAATCAAGAAGCCAAGACAGGTTAGGATCAGATTTGAACTTGACACATCATTAGGCAGCAAATTTGCACCACTCACAATTCTGGGTGCTGCACAAATAAACCTTGACTCCATGATCACCACCATCAACACGGCAGTAATAGGCACAGCCAGCGAAATCCGTTGCAAATATTGTATTATAAAGAAGCCCTGGGTCACAGCAGATATCCTTGACCACTGTGATGTGAGAAGAAAACTGAAGAGGAAGAAGGAGCAGAAAAATACAGGGAGACTAACAATAGGATTAAGAAAGGCTTAAAGAAAGAGAAAGAAGCCAGTTACATGATCATTATAATCAAAACAAGAAAAGCCTGAACCAGAATAACAGTTAAAAAGCATACCAGTTAGCCAAAGACCTGACAACAAAGAAACAGGTGCAATCAACTATGATCCAGGACAGGGCTGGCAAGAGTCTCACTGAAGACCAAGAGACCAAGAGATTATTGACAGATGGACAGCATGTTGTTCTGAACTTAACAACCAGGAGAATTCTGGAGACAAAGCTGTACTAAACTTCCCACTGACCACAACAGAGGCTGACTACCTAATCCTCAGGGAAGACGTAAAGACTATCATAACGGCACTGTAGAAAGAGAAGTCAGCTGGGCTAGATAATATACCAGCAGAACTTGCTCAAGCAGGAGGAACCTTTGTAATAGATGTCGTCACAACAACCTGCAACAAAATCTGACAAACAGGAGAATGGCCCACCCCCATCCATGGTCCCCATCTCTGATCATCACTCTCCTTAAGAAAGGGGAAACAGCATATGTGTCAGAAGTTCTGAACAATCAGCCTCTTCAGTCATCCAGGCAAAGGTATGCTTAATATCATTCTCAACAGACTATAAACCCACAGCAGATTGTATCATTGCCTAAGAACTGGCTGGTTTCAGAGCAGGATTTAGCACTGTAGAAAATATCTTTGACCTTAGAATATTCTGTAAAAAATTATCTGCATCATCAACAGGACCTCTATCATGTCTTTATTGACTTCAAGAAGGCTCTCGACAAGGTATGGCAAGCAGCCTTGTGGGCCACCATGCGGATATGCATCAATGTAAAACTAATCAGCACCACAGAAAACCTGTATGACAAGTCGACTGGCGCAGTTCACGGCAATATAAATACACCTGATTGGTTCAGAACCACAATCGGAGTCATACAGGGTGCTTCCTTTCACTCGCTCCCTTCAACATCTACCTGGAAAGGATCATGTCCAGTGCCTTGGAAGACTATGAGGACAGTGTCAGTGTTGGAGGCAGAACAATTACCAGCCTGCACCTCGCTGGTGATATCGATGGCATAGCAGGAGATGAACAAGAACTGGAAACCTCTGTGAACCATTCCAACTAAGCATAACTAAGGAACGGGATGGAGATCAGCGCTGTAAAGACCAAGCTAATGACAAAGAACCTGAGTGGCATCCAAAAGGAAATAGACAGCTGCGCTAGACTGAAGCCTGGTTGGAAGGACAGCTACATTATGCTTGGGTCCATGATCAAGCTTATTCACTGCCTTGCCATGTCAGTATTCTTGAATACATGTGAGACCTGGACCATGACAGAGGAACTACATGCCTTAGAGATGAGATGTTATGGAAGGATCATGAGGATCTCATATTTAGACCACATTTCTAATGAGGAGGTCACATTGGAATCCAATGTGCTATTGGATCATATGAAGATCTTCTCACCACTGTAAATAAACGCAAACAAGAATGGTATGGTCATGTCTCACGCTCATCTAGCCTATCAAAGACAATCCTACCGGTCACAGTGAGAGGAATGAGAAAACGAGGCAGACAGAAAAAGAGATGGAAAGATAACATCAAAGAGTTGATAGGCAAAGCCCCAAAGAGAAATGGAGAACAGGGCCTGATGGAGAGAGATTGTTGCAAAATCATTAGTGGCCCACCTACAACCAGGCAGATTATGGCAGAAATGAAAAATAAATTAATAATATAAATCCTTTTCCTTTTTCTGTTTATAAGCCTGGCCTAGTTTATTATTTTACTCCCATGTTAATAAATTTATAAATGTGTTTCTCTCATGCCTCTGAAAGCACTTTGAGCTTCTTTGATAAATCTGTATCATGCATTCAAACAATACAGAAATTAAAGTTTTTCTTCCACATGCATTTTATCCCAGCCCGTTGGTAGGATAATGCCATTTCTAGAGACCTCAATAAACCCTTTTAAAATATTTTGAGACTCAGTCCGATTTTTGCCATTATATACCACAGTAATTCTTTAATATAAATGGAGATTTCACTGTTCAAGCTGTGCTTTTTGAATTTGTTCTTTGAAAAATTTCAAATTTTATGGTCAAACTAATGTGTACAGTCTATACCAGTTTCACAGATACAATTCAAAGATTATACGTGCCACATAGCCGTCAATAACGTCGACTTTATAACATCAAGTTGACTACTATTTTAAACATGACCACTGTCTGTATTCAGATAGAAAATAAACACTCATATTTCAAGTAAAGAAACGATTTTTAAAGACACGCAAGTAACCTCTCCTGAGTCAGTGAAAATAAAAAACACACCATTTAAATTACTATTTTACAATAGTACTATGCATATCCACACATGCCCCATGTAGTGACAAGCATTCATAGTCATGATTTAGTAAGTTTAGGTAAACCAGAATTTTTGCCAGCATGATAACTAGAAAGATTCCATGTATTCTTCAATATTAGCAATCCAAATTTTGTTATAGCTCTGTACAGATTGAAGCTTGCTCTAATTTTGCTTGAACTGCAAGAACACCAAAATTAACACTTTCATAAATTAAATAAAAATAACTTATTCTCTCTGGCACATAAAATCAGCTATATTGATTATATCTGCATTGAGTTATGATTTGCTCATGTATTATGCAGTTTAATATGTACAGATTGGAAGTATCAATCGATCCAGCAGTTGCTATACCATTTACAGCCTCAAGAACGTGTATACGTTTGGTCACATTCATGCCATGGGTTGCATATGGCATAATGCTTGCTTTCCATGTCATGAGGGAATAGACTGTGATGACTAGCCATGACCCAAAAGGGAGAAAAAAGCAAAAATGGCATAATAACACTGCTACATAGGACCACAGTACTACGATAATATGAAATAGGAAACGATGTACGTTTAAAGTGACAACAATAAAGGCTTAATAAAACACTACTTTACTATAAAACATTTATTCTCCTTAATTGGATCTTTGAACCGAATTAATATGATATTAATTTATAGACTCAGTAAAGATTTCATTTGTTAGGAAGACCGAGACCGCCTGACAGAAAATGACAGTAGTGAACGCTAGTATAAATGTCATTTTCGATTTTAAGCTATATTCAGTTTTCTTTTTTCAGACTATCTATGCATACTGAAATATGGTTGGGGCTAAATATCCTTGACGAAGACAAGGGTAAGAGCTGAAATGAATCTGAATGATTCCATGTTTGAATTCAGATCTGTAATTAAACTTGTCTTCAGCTTTTACCCAAAACTGCTCTAACCAATAATAAAGCTGCATTGTTCAATTTTTCAGTACCATTTCGAAGCTATGAACAACAATTATTACTTGAAATGTTTCATATTTTTTTTGGAGGGTGGTGGTGGTGTAGCAGCTGATGGCACTGCTTCATTATTTCAAAAACATCATAAAGGGGTAATTAGTTGTTAGCTCAAATGGGCATAAGGTCTCATCGTGTGAGCCTATAGCATGCATTGTATGGCTTTGCATCCATATTTCATGTTACCACTCTAGAGGCTATATTTCTGATTTGATTCTGACCAGACCTGAAATATTGTTTTATGTTGTCAAACTTTTGGAAGAGATTAATAAGGGAGATAGTTGCATGCTCTTGAGATGATCTTGCATGTGATTGATCTTGTTGAAATATGAAGGTTATAGTTCTGGATCGATATTGATCAAACTTGCAATATGGGCTCATGTAATCAAGATTTTTGATGGGATTCATAATGAGCAAATTTCGTGCATTTCAATGTTCTGATTTCATATCTGACTGGCTGAACTTGATTCCACAGCGAAGATTCTGTATTATCCGATTTTGATAAAACCTGGAATATGCACTTACAATATTGAGATCTCAGACACGTTGCATAATGAAGTGTGACACGCGAGAATGTTTGACTGAGCTGTAGTTACACTGGATACCATTTGTCTGATCCAGAGTTAGTCAATCTTTACATATAATCTTATATCCTCCGGGTCTCAGATGAGTTGGATAATGAGTGAGATCTATGGATATTAGTGAGGTGATCATGCATCTGATTTGCTAAGCTTGTTACCATTCTAGGGGTTGTATTTTAGATCCGAATGTTCTCATTATATCTACAAGATAACTGATGAGTGTTTTGATGAGCATGCTCACCACATATGAAAAGTCTTCTTGCTTTGATTAACCGTGCTTTCTACTTCTTCTGATTGCCTAATTTATTTTACCAAAAATTTTGATCGGAATTTCTTTGGACTTTTATCATTATCGTTTCAAACAGGGTTTATGGTGAGATTTTCGCCTACCATGCAAATGATGGACAGGGCAATTCAACAGTAATATACGTAAAGTCGACATGGCATGCTTAGTGAAATGAACATTTTTTAGTTCTGTAAGCCATGTCAGCAGTATGAGACCTATTCAGCCCAACTGTTAATAACATGTAACAAATGCTGCATTCATGTGTGGACATGCCCCATATAACAAAAACATTCGGATCTAAGGTTGTGCAAATGTTGCAAATTCTAATCACACATATACACTATTACTCTCATATATATATATATATATATATATATATATATATATATATATATATATATATAGTGAACACCAAGAAAGCATATTGGTGATGCAAGTTTATTTTGGCTGGCAATATGAGGATTATATTTCTTTTTCACATATCGAAGTAAAAATGTGCATAAAGTGAGTAATTATCTCCTGTTATGTTAATATTTCATTTCCTCAAGAATAAACTCTTCTGTTTGAATAGTTGGCATTAACGTTCTTAAAGCATTTAGCATTCATTTCTGGCAAAATTTTGACTATTTATTTCATTATTCCTATAAATGTACAAATGTTTTATTATGTTCATATTTATTGTTCTTAAATAGATTAACAATTAATTTCCTCACTATTCTAAAATAATAATTTAAAACTTTTGCTAGAAAGGAGATTGCAAACTCATTTCTATGTCAATCTCTACATAGGTTACATGTGGTCTGATGGGTTGGCATTAACATACACACAGTGGTCTCGAAATGAGCCTAATGACTTTAGTGGAAATGAAAAGTGTGTGGAGTGTTTGAAGTCGAACATGTTGTGGAATGACAACAACTGCTACAAATCCATTGGCTACATCTGCAAGAAAGCTAGAGGTATGTTGCCTTTACAAGAATAGCACCAACAGAGGAATAATGTGCCCAGCAAATGTTTGGCTTGCCCTGCATCCATAATGCCTCATGTGCATGTGTAACTTTGCAGTCAATCTTGGAAAACATACCTAAAATGTTTAATGATTGCTGCTATTTAGACCACCTCACTTATATAGAAAACACGGATTGACCAAGAAATTGAGAATGCATCTATTTATTTCCTTTTGCATCTTCTCTCTCAGTCCTATGGTCAATATAATTGTAGAATTTGGTTAAATAGCAAGAATCGATTGCAGTGCTTTTTGGTGAAGCTTAAATCATAAAGGATCAGATGCGTTTGATTAAAAATAGTATGTAAGCTTAAATCATAAAGGATCAGAATTTGATTATAATTAGTATGTAAGCTTAAATCATAAAGGATCAGATGAGGTTGATTAAAATTAGTATGTAAGCTTAAATCATAAAAGGATCAGATGAGTTTAATTAAAATTAGTATGTAAGTTTAAATCATAAAGGATCAGATGAGTTTGATTAAAATTAGTATGTAAGCTTAAATCATAAAGGATCAGATGAGTTTGATTAAAATTAGTATGTAAGCTTAAATCATAAAGGATCAGATGAGGTTGATTAAAATTAGTATGTAAGCTTAAATCATAAAGGATCTGATGAGGTTGATTAAAATTAGTTTGTAAGCTTAAATCATAAAGGATCAGATGAGGTTGATTAAGAGAGACATTTGTAAGTATTAGTCTAGCATCTTATTGACTGATATTATTAAAAAGCTTTAGGCCATATTTCTGTCCATATTGTTATCAATCTCAGATCAAAAGCTAGGCTGAGTTCTCAGATGCATTTGAATGTGAACATCATCAGAGCATCTTGAATAGGCAATCCAGTTGCAACCGACTACTGTCTTTCTGATAAGACTTTGATCAGCATAGGTATGCAAATTTATATCACCAGGATCTTGTTGGAGTTTAATGTACAACATCCAATCAGTGTGTACAACATACAATTAGTATGTACAACATACAATCAGTATGTACAACATCAGCACACATTAAGAATATTTTAAGATGCCCAAACAAATGAACCATTTTACCAGTCTAGATGGTTAATATTTTATCAGGATGTGACTTAACATAGTATATACTCTGAAAAATGTCCAGATCTAATATTTTCGGTTAACAGCCAAACATTTGCATGTTGATGGTGTGTTCATTATTTTATTGACCTAGCTTGCAACCATTCAAACATTGAAGATCTCATCATGTTTTCATTAAATTCTTGATATTAAGCCCATATTTTGAAAAGCTTTCGCAAATGAAACATTTGCAACATATATTAATGAAGTAATCTAGTGATTGATGGGAAGCATGCTACCACCTAGGCAACTATATCTGAAGAACATATTTAGATATTCTTTTGTATCAAAGTTTTATAAAATGAAAACTATTGTAAGCAACAATTTACATCTGGTTATATGTAGGTAATTGATTGTACTAAGAAGATTAAACATCTGAGGGAAATTAATGATAAAATGTGTACACAAACAACCATTCCAGAAGTGAAATCTTTAGAAAAATATTGTCACTAAATCGGGTAAACTATTAACTTTTTTCTGAAATAGCCTCAATTGGTTACAATTCTGATGCCTCTATTCCTAAGCCATTATATTCATCAAGCTCACTTGATTGATGTAAATTATTTCCCTTTCATTATTAATTTATTTGCGTGGTAATATATGGTTCTGTATCTTTAATTTTCATATAGTATATGCACTACCATATTTTAAATTAATAATTATTCATAAGAAAAGTCATCAGCATGAATGCAAACATTTCTATATTGAGTACATGTTTGCCCCAATTTTAAAATACAAGTTGATGTAGTCCAAGTAGGGATATATGAGCTTATAGGTGTATAACTGCGATCAATTTTCTCTAAGATTTTGGTGGCATATTATTTTTAGTTTTGTCATGAGACCCCAGATGCAAGGTGCCCAAATATTCAAACTTAGTAAGCAATGGAAAATCTTGAAGCTAAGAGCTATTTTAATCGGTTGATTCTGAGTCAGGTTATCTCCTAAAAGAGATCTGTTTTTCAACCTTCCTTTCAATTCATAATGTAAGAAGAATACTATTTATGCTAAAGTTTGAGATTGATATAAGACAGATTCTGATTCTTTTTTGTTAGGAGTGGATGCTCCGGTAGCAGAAGTCATGGAAACAACAACAGAACCAGGTACGAATTTATTACAATTTAATTTTGCTCAATCTTGATTACAGAATGTAATTTTTAATGAATTATCACGTGTACTATGAATATTGCATTACTTTTTATACCAGTCTGTTTCTTTTGTTTTATTTTCATGCAATCAAAATATCTATCAGTTTCCTGTGGAACCGATTTACCTTGGAAATACTACAAGGACTACTGTTATTATACCAGTTCCAGTTCAGTCAAGAAGACATGGCGTTCTGCCCGAGCATTTTGTATTGGTAAAGGAGCAGAGTTGGCAAGCATTCACAGTAAAATGGAAAACAATATAATTTTTTCAGTGGTAAGAATATTTTTATTATTATTTAGGGTTTACTGTATCATTGCAGCCTAAAGAAATCATTACTTGGCCAAATAAAACAAGTAGAGGACTTAAAAGTGTGTTGTCTTGATAGAATTGTACATATTCATTTCAGTTACTCAAGCATTTGTCAATGGACTTGAATCATTTTAAAACAATAATATTCCCTATGTATAGTTATATCACTGATTTGACAAGAAATGGCTGCACTGCATTACATTAAGTAATTTAATTTAATTTAATTTTTCATTTCCGCATTTAGCATTAAATAGCAGATACAAATATCAAAAGGGCTTTTAGAAGAAAAGTAAGAAACTTTTCAATATACTGTGAGTTGGCAAACAATGGATTAAGTAAATATCATTGTAGTTTAGCGGCCTGGCCAATCATTCTAGAAATATTATATTTTATCGTTTATCACACTGGAATCCAGTCTTCAGAAATTTCCCATCAACTGCTGTTGATTGGTACCTTAGGGAAAAATGCCATAATAAATGCATAACTTTATTGATAAGTGTTTAAGTTAATAAGAAGTGCAAAATTCGTTAAACAAAACTAAATCTAATTAATGCCAATTCTGTAATGATAAAAGTGAGTCCTATACAAGAATTACTTTATGTTAAAGTGCTAATTACAAGAATAAGAAGCTACAAAGATCAATATTTAACGTCGCAAGTCTGGCCTATGTTATGAAACCGTTAAAGTGAAAAGTCTTACTAGTGCATTTTAATGCTGTTTAGACACAAGATGTGTTGTTTATATTATGGACTAGATTAGTACCCCAAATAATCCGTGTTTCATATGGTTTAGTGTCACCTTAAATGCATGCATTGTTTCTTTCCTTTTATATGTCCAACTGACTATTTGTTGTAGTGCAGTACTTAAAAGTGTTCCTCACTGTCCAGAATATAAAATTGATTATGAGGATATATTGTTTTAACAATCAGTACATGCTTTACAACCATGGAGATCTCGTTGTGGATTTTCCAGAAAATGGATCTAGGATTTCGAGTGGTAAAGGCTGAAGAATCACTTATTTTCAAATACTTCTGAATTATGATGACATCAGCAATCAGGACAAACGATTCAATATGTCATTATTAGATTATTTTGGTATTGACTACCCATTGAAAGGCACTAGAAATATTGTAGCATTGGTTTTCCTCAGAGTAAAATATTCATGGAAATATTCAAATTGGACATGAATGTTTATACTTTGAATTGTACAGACAGCCTCATAGCCGGTGGATAAATCTGCAGTTGGACTTGGTTGGCCAGTCAGCTGATTTACAAGCAATTAGGATTGGTGAATAAAAATATTTTCAACTTGACCTTTATGGCTGAAAAGCAGAGCATATATTGACAATATATTCAACAGTCGGAATTGCATATTGAAAGACAGAAATTATCTTTCATATTCCATTCTGGCTGTTGACCACCCAGTCCAGCTGTATTAATGAATTATGTACAGTTACAGTAGTCACATGTTCTGGTATCTTGGACTATCAAGTAGGCCTGGTCAGCTATCAATATGTTCTGACAGCAGTGGTGTATTATGCTGTGCAGAGCACACCGCTTACCAGGCAGCCAGCTAAGCCATCTGACTGATTGAACAGACCATTGCTATGAAAATTAATAGTTAACTGTCTTTACTTATAGAGCCGCCCAACCAAGGCAAACCGTCAAAAATATATCACAGGCAATTCTCCTTGACAACAAAGTAACCATAGCCAAGCTAACTAAAGAAGGTCATATGCATTCAGTCCGATAGGGGAGAAAGATACCAATTTTTCTTCTACCAAGCTTCGTGCCAACCTTCAGTGACTTACCATCCTTCCTGGCGACATACCTGTGGATGCTAGATTCATTTTTCGCCCGATTTGCATGGATCAGCTAATTCCAAGGAAACGAATATGTGATACAAGTGATGTCAGATTTTATACTGATCTCAAACATCTGGATTGCTCCACTTTTATCATCCCCTTCATGATGCTAATCCCAAGAGATTGCATGAAGGGAGATGTACTACAGAAGGAGGTAGAGCTTTCACTTCTGAGGCGGGCAGTGGAGGTGATAAGAAACCATAGGGCTTCTATTCCATGATCTTTCTGATCATGAAATACAATGACAAATATAGACATGTAGTAGACCAAGGAGGCTTGGTCAGTTACTTTCTGCCCCAAAACTAAATATAGAGACAGCAAAGCCCATCCATCTTTCAGTGCGACATCATGATTATGATATCAATTTCGATTTGTCAGCATCCTTCCACATACCATTTCATACAGCATCGCAAATATATCCAAGGGTCGTGTACCAGGCAACAGTATACTAACTGCACACTTCCTTTTGGCCTCAATTTAAGTCCTTGGTCCTTCACAAAAACGGTAAGCAGCGTAATATCCAAGTTCAGGATGACCTCCTCCACAGGGATTGTGGCACACCAGGATGCCATACTTAAAAAGAATTTTGTAATCGGTTTTTGGTGTTTGTCGATAACATGGAAAGACAACTGCTTCAGACGGTGAGTGGTGGGTGTCTCCACCATCAGTATGCAACTAATCCTTTGTCTATGGGGCAGCCCTGTAATAGTCATATTTGCACCAGGGCGGAACATCAAATTTCGCACCTTTTTCTCGCAATTTTTTGTACTCAGAATCATTCGCCATTGACGCTCTTTCAATCAGCTGGGAGATAATGTGAGCATACACGTTCCCTCCATCAGACTTGATTCCAGATTAATTCAGATATTCAGGGGTACAGACTTGTTATGTCTGCCCCTCTACAATCGGTCAATTCCTGGATTAGCGATCAGCTTGCCTTAACAATAGAAATACCCAGGAAAGTCATAGTGACCTCCAACCTGCTCAAGCAGCCATGACTGCTGTTGTTCCAAGTAACTACTCCTTCAAGCTTGACTCATGTCAGGGATACGCTGCATGAAAAGGTGTTCAGAGCATTTGTCCTGGAGATGTTTGCCACAGCTAGAAGGCACTCCACTTTGATGGCATATGAGGGAAAATGGCATATTTCAGTAACTGGTGTCACATCAATAATATCACACCCCTCCCTACATTCATTTCCCAACTGATGCCTTCTTTTCTTTCTTCGAGGACAAGGAGTTAACCCCTATCACAATGAAGGGATATTGTTCCACTATCTCAGACATCGTGGAAGGGACAGTATTCGATGCAACAAGGACCTTTTCGACTTGCTGTTCAATTTTGATATATCCAGACCATGCTCACTCACCTTATTCCAAAATGGAATCTCTATTGTCTCTTAAAATGGCTCAACACAAGTTTGAGCACATCTGTCTTACTGAAGTAGATGACGCGTAATACTTGCTTCCCGCACAGCCCTATTCTTGGATCTGAACTACATGCAGTTTCATTCCAACGATTCATTTACTTTAATATGGCAACCCAGATTTGTTTCAAAGGACAGGTTTCCATCACTAGGCAACCAACAAATAACTTACACCACCCTCTCAATCAGTAAGTCAAGAGAAGTTAAGCTGCAGGATCCCGTACGTGCTGTCAGATGCAATCAAAAGCACAAGAAGAGCATAAATATTTGCCATAAAAGACTATTCCTACTATTCAAGGGTGGAAAACACGACATAACTCGACAAGCGCTAGTCATTTGATTAACAAGATTTATCAAATTACCATACTATTTACTCTCACAGGATAAGGTACAGATAATGAAAACTTCAGCTCATGAAATGCATGCCATTTCCATGAGCCTGGTCTTTCAGTGCAATGTCCGATACTACTTATTACTTACAAAAGCAATCTTGGCAAAGATTGGAATTTCCCACTATATCTAGATTCGCCTGTAAAATATTGGACCGGAAAACAATAATCAAATTGGGAAGAACACAAGCAAAGCCCAAGCGCTTATCCCTTGGATGAATGAAGTTAGAAGAGTTAGTCATACCTGTTCTTTTTATACTCAACATACTACACTTCTCCACATCACTTCTTACACTTTTAATAAACAGCCATAGATAAGTGATGCATGTGTGATCGTAAACTGGGTAAAAGCCATTAACATATTATGTTCTAATACATGGCTCCAAACATCCAATTAGAGACGAGGTTAGTAAATTGATCAGTTGCAGGTGTACCAAGAGCCACTGACTTCTTAGTGGCATTCACATTTACAGTGAAACATTTTAGTAGCTTTCTGTCATTGTACCAACACATCATTGCAAAGATGCATATCTAAAGTTGAGGCACAAAGATCCATTTGAAATTTCCATTATGTTCATGGCACTGAAACACTTGTGTAGTAGTTGCTAGACTCAACTATTGTGATTATCTTCGATATGGTTAGTTTCAGTATCGACAACAGAAACTTCAAAATGTTCAAAATACTGATGCTTGGATTGTCCTTAGAATACCAAGAACCAAGCAATCCTCCTTCTTGTTCTGTATGCCCCATTCTCTCTAGAACCAATCACAAAATCACCTCCCTCTTGTTCATTTAGTTTACTACCATCAGTTTGAAATTACTACCTGGTCTCACAAGTGTGTGCACCTGTTCTAGAAACTTACGCTCGTCTTCTGACACAAGTATTCTTATTATTCCAACATTTATAACCTGGAATGAATTGCCTCTTGCATTTAGACAAAGCGACACCAGAAATTTCATTTAAATGATCTGTACATACTAACTTCTTCATGACTTAACATTGTTTTTTCCTTAATTATTGTCATCATGCATTGTAAATTTATGATTCCATGCTCTTTTTTAATTTCTAAGAATGCTTAGATATGTGCTTATACATAACCAAACATTGTCAATCACATATACATTTTAAATATTAAGTGCTGTACTAAGTCGTTTATTATTATTATTATTATTATTATTAATCATGCATTTTCAAGACTGTGCAGCTTTTCTAATAAATCGTTATGCTAACAGCAGATATTTATTGTATGTAAATAATTTTCACAAGAAAAATATCAGAATCGGTAACGTGCATTTGAAAGAAGAATTCCAATAGTCTCAGTTTACGCCAGCTTTCACACTAATGATCTATTGTGTCAAGCCTGCGTGGTAGAAAGCGCACACAGTGGCCATAAAAAGAAGATTGCTGGTTGGCTACAAGAGTTGAAACAAACATTTCTAGGTCGTTTCCCCAACTAGATTCATAACAATCAGCTGTTGTCTCAATATTATCTTCTATCTAAATAGATTACAACATCATGTATTTTGTGCAAGTTGGTAGGAATTGGTTGAGATTCTTAAAATACTCATTTTTGAAGGTAATTTGAATAATAATTAGATGCTGACAGAAATATCTGCTGTCATCTCTTAACGTATCTAACTTCTGACTCATAAAGGTGTCTGATAGCTCCTTGAACGGAAACATTTTTCCACATCCAATATTCCTAAATTACTGGATATTGTCTCAGTAATGCAAAATTAGGAGAAGTTCATTTTGTTTCAAGAGCAATCATACTAATGCTTGGCGACACATATATAAGTAAGATGCTCAGCATTTTATCCTCCTCATACCTGCTCTCCTAATTTTAATCTGGTGAGGTAATGTATCTGACATGATGAGGTAATGTATCTGACATGATGAGGGAATGTATCTGACATAGAAAGCAAAGTATGATTCTTGGGTAATACTTTCCTGAACATATTGCTTACACTGCTACCCACCCTTCTCCGCAATGTGACCTAGGTATACATAGGAGGTAGAAAGTGAAGCTAACATGTAAGAGTTGATTCTCTTTGGCTATATGGCATATATACAGAAAGACATTTTTTTCGTCTTTCAAGGAGGACTGGATTCAGAGATAGCTCCTAAGAGTAATCCTAATGTTGATGTGATCAGGAAATGTATTCTTTGAGAAACATAATTTACTACAAGATTTGCTTTAATGATTATGGCATATGGCTACTTCTTATTAAAAAATATATGTAATTTAATCTATCCTGTAAATAAACTTTTGCATTGACTGCATGGTTCTGCCCGATTCAGATGAATGCCAGAAATCTTGCCTGACACTTTTCAGACATATAGATTATCAAATGCTATGACTCCCATACATATTTATTTATACCAGGTTAGTCGACTTGATTCAAAAGCCTGGATTGGACTCAATGAATTTGGACTTGATGAATTATCGTACACCAATTATGTGTGAGTACTATATATATATATATATATATATATATATATATATATATATCTGTGTGTGTGTGTTGCAGAAGAGATTTGAATCCTCAGTTTCCTACATCAAAAGCACCTTTTTATTTATTTGTTACTATTAAAAAATATCTCTTGCCAGTCAGTTTCTTTTCTTTTATTATTTGGTCAGGACATGCAAGTGTGCAGCCTGCTTCATTCCTTACTGAGTAAATGTACCTCTCCATGGTGTATTTATTGGACAAATTTTGAGCAACTTTGTTCATTGATCCATGGTGAGATGAGTACAATTTGTAATTTTCTTCCGGAAATAAAAGTAGGACATTAGGACATTCAAATGTATGAGTGTTTTGCATAATCAGTATTTTTTTAATGTATATTCAGACATCGTAATGAATCAGAACTGTAAAATACAAAATTTGTAAAAAGTATCTGTCTCTCTATCTGTCAGTATATATATATATATATATATGTATATATATATATATATATATATAGACATAGATAGATAGATAGATATCATTTTATTCTTAGGTGGTCTGACAAAACTGCAGTAAATTTCTTCAATTGGGCTTTACATGAACCGGATGATGCAAATTTCAGAGCAACATGTGTATCTATGGATTCTGGTGGAGGTGAGTTAACATCTGATTAAAACAGTTGAAAAGACATTGTGCATCTTCAAATGAGGCCAAGAAAATCAGACAATGTAATGTTTCTTATTATTCCTTTATATTAGGTACTTTATCAAACATCTTTAGCTTATTATTCTCCATATTTGGGCCAAAATCTAATTTTCGATATTTTTTTACAAAGTATATTACAATTTTTAGGCTGATTGTTTTCTTTATACCATAGAATCATTACCATGTATAAAAATTCCCATCTCATTTGTTCATATCTGTATGATATTCCTCCTACATTGCAATCTCAAAATGTATTTTTGAATCATCTGACAATAAATACAGACAGATCTTCCTGTTAACTGTAGGTCTGTGGTTTGATGAAAACTGTGGCATAAAATTGCCATTTGTATGCAAGAGGCGCTACAGTAAAGTGACACCACTGCCAACAGCACCAACACAAGTGGCTGCAGGAGGGTGTCCACCAGATTTCCTCATATTTGGTAAGTGCTTAGAAGAATAATTTTAGAGATTGTGACAGACAAAAGATAGCAGTCATTTATAATTGATTTTCTTTGAAAGAGATAACAATAAAATAGTCTTTGCCCAGGGTACTTGTTTGTGTGGGAGATTTGAGGTAACTAACCTATTTGACAGTACACCAGCCCATGCCAAACAAAAGCATTTTATTTCAATACTCTTCATATTAGGATGCCCACTTAGCAAGATTGTTAAAAGCTGGCTGCAGTGAACAAATATAAATTAATGCTCATGTTTTATAAAGCTATCTCAACCCTTCTTTCCATTCAAGGCAGTTTTTTCTGAATTCAAAGTATTTGATTTCCAAGAGAAGTCATAGTTTTAAATAGTCCTTGAGATATTTTCCACATTATTGTTTATTTCGCTTTTATTAAGTCCATTCTTTATATAGATATGAGGTGTTTTCCCTAAGGTTGTGATCTCAGACATGGTTGTTTACTGTAGCATGAACCATTTGAAAGACTGGAAAAAAGTGGCTTTATGGGTTCCAATTAGTTTCCTATCTACCTGATTTTGCAATTGTCATGGATGTTATTTCTTGTAGGAAGCAAATGCTTTTTGATACGATCAACAGCCAGGTATGATTTTGATACAGCCAGGAACAGCTGCATCCAGTACGGAACAGGCTTCAACCTTGCCAGCATTAATTCTCGGTTTGAGCAAAGTAAGACATGAGGACAAGACCAAATATAAATTATATTTCGACATTTTACTTTTATGGTATTATTACATCACTTGAAATTATATTACATAAAGTTTTTCTGAGTTGACAACAGAGTGTCTACCAAGTGATTTTAATTTTTTAAAGAACCAGCATGACAAAACATTAGGCATTCACAGTTTTTATTAAGGAACCCCACTTCTTGAATGCTGAGCAATGTTGAAAAAGACAAGACACTGTTTGTCAGGCATTTTTGCAGAAATTACCAACAGGCAAAATGTTTAATAAAATACAAATATAGGATTGCAAATATTATCTTGCAAAATGGATCCTTATATTTTAATGAAATTGTTAGGTATTACCATGAACACCACTGCTGTTACATTATGCTCAATATCATTTTTTCTTTCAGTGTTTTTGGTGCTACAAATGCGTGAGGCTGGTGGTTCATCAGCTTTCATCGGTCTGAATGACCTGCAAGAGGATGGTCAATATGACTGGTTGGACAATTCCCCTGTCAGTTACATCAATTTCAGAGCTGAACAACCCTCTCTACATGCCAGGGTATGCAGCACATTTATTAAGTGTTACATGTCTCAATAACATTTCACAGTCTGTGAATCCGATTGGTCGAAATAAGACCACAAGTTCCCTGTGCATTATTCTCATTACTTGATTGGTTGCATCTGTGGGAATTGTCCTTGACACACATTCTGGAACCCCTTAGTTTATTATTACTGTTAAAAGTATAGTAGCTATCTTTTCCAATCAGTAATCACAACAATTGGGGAAGAACGGCGACAATTATAATATATCCAGTCGTTGTTATATATGTCAAATTATGTCCCATTTATCCTATATAGAATTCTCCGAATGGCAAACGAAGACTGGAATCTGAATCAAATTTTATTTGCCTTGTTGAACTGAGAATTGTTTGATTTTCAAATTAGTGGGGATCAGGTTTGCTAAGTACGTTTTATTACAATTAAAGAAAGAGAGTGTCTACACCATAAAAACACTTCAGTCTCAGGAGTAGTTTGGTTTTAGTGAGGTTTCAGTCTACTACAGTCCTACCCACTTATATCAACATCACTTTTGTCGACAAGCCGCCTATTTCGACAAAAAAGCAAAGTCCCGGTCCCTTGGTCTACTATTACTACCAAAATTGTCATGCTTATGTCGACGTCAAGATAAAAAAATAAACGTACATGTCGACAGAAGCCCTTGGTCCCAGCTTGAACAAATCCTTTGTTTTCTAATCATTTATGTCAACAAGCTGCCAAATCCGACCCATTCTTTGTTCAACAATTAGTTGATCTTGCCGCCAGGCTTTAATTTTACCACCTTATCATTTATGTCGACCAGCTGCCAGTTCCGACCCAACTTTGTTCAACAATTAGTTGATCTTGCCGCCAGGCTTTAATTTTGTCGCCTAATCATTTATGTCGGCAAGCGGCCAGTTCCAACCTGTACTTTATTCAACAATTAGTTGATCTTGCCGGCAGGCTTTAATGTCGCGGTTGGATAAAAAAAAACAACAGGCTTTTGTTTGGTCCTATAAAGTTGGCCTCTTGCGGCAACTTAAATAAAAGCAATGAAAACTGATTCTTGCATTTTCCAAAGTGATCGGTGATTAAAACAAGTTTATTGTGCTGTGAAAGTTTCCGTTTTAACGTTATTTATATTACGATGGCTACCAACGGCAGTGTAAACGCAGATTAAATTTACAGTCTCTGGAAACTAAATATCTGGCTGTTAAGGAAGTTGAGGGTGGGGCATCTCGCAAAGATGTCTGTGAAAAATTTTAAATGTATTGAGCAGACATTGTTACAATATTGTATTGTAAGAACCATTTTCTTTTAATACCTCATTAGCATGTGTCAATGTATACAATATTACGCCTTCATTAATCATATCAGCCGCATATCTCTTGTTCACTTTTATGTACTTTTCACGATGACTTCTGTAACTAAATACACATACTGTTTAAACCAACTTGTTGACAGGTTTTCATTTCCCTGTGAATAGCCCCATCCCCTTGGTAGCCTCAGTAAGATGGGAATTGGCTGACCAAAATCTAGGCCAATTTAAGTACATGTACTTCAAGCGTGTAAATAACAACTATGCAACCATGTGCTTATGCCGACATTGAATAATCGTAGTGAATGTTTTTCATATCAGGATGTGACCGATGCAATATTTTATTGTGGATTTTATTACACAAAGGTAACCAAAATGTAATTTGTCAATATACCAGTGTATTTGACACTGGTTTTGTCTTCATGTAATCAAAATTTGCATTGTTTGGTTTCTCAAAGTGTAAATGCTACTCACTGACGACAGGTCACCCCTTACTGACGAATTTAACTTGTATCTTTTTTCAGTACCCCCCCCCCCCAAATGCTTATCTCGACATCGGCCTATGTCGATAATATTTCCTCGGGCCTGAGGATGTCGACATAAACGGGTAGGACTGTATATACAAGTGTTTTAAGCCTTATCTCAAACTCACAAGTGTTCTTTCACATGATATTTCAGGAAAATTGTGTGGAAATGTTTTCCGATGGAATGTGGAACAACCTAAATTGTGCATCATTGCGTGGTTTTATGTGTCAGGGTCCCAGAGGTATGTATACATGTAAACAGTATACAATATCAGACAGAGAATTTTCAAAGAATTAAACTAAGTCTAAGATTCAGATAAACAAGTTACACCATGAACACCTTGTTGAATTTTCTCCTTCAGTTTTCGTAGGTCATTACATTTGATGTTGCCACCAAAAAATAATTAAACACTAGTTGCCATTCTATTTTTCTTTGGTTTGCAGCCTGAAGCAGCTTAAAATTTGATTTAATGTACAGTTATATAACCCATAGTCTTCTCAATAAAAATTTATTGCAAGACTTCATCTGCTTATTGCATCAATATAAACGACCGATCACTATGAGGATCTTGGTCGCTAGAATGGTTGAAACATTAAATAGACCTGATATATAAATGTAAGTAAAAATATTATATTTACCTTTTTTATCTAGATTTTAAAGTCTCAATGAATTTCAAATCCACCGCCCCTTACCCGTACCACACTCCTGCTGTTCTCACTTTTCTTTATTATTTTCTTTAACTTGTTTTTACTTTGTGTTCCTTGTTGTCTGTTGCTAGCACAAATCCATCCATTTTTTTTCAGTTGTAGTTCTCCAAGCAAAAGTCATCATTAGCTACTACTGGTCTCTGGTCTCTCCTTCTGTCTCCCTAGCAAAAGCCAGTATTCTATACAGAACACAATCTTACTGATTAGCATTTTGCTTGATATTTTCTTAATTATTTGGGGCATTAACAATCAAATATTTCTAGCATAACAAACAAAAACAGTTTGACTTTAGTCTAGTGGCATGAGAGATATGAAGGGAGAATAATAACTTCAGGGAACCTTGTAGCCGGCATTCACGTGTCACACTCATTAGTAGCTGAATTTCAAATACATTTTATCAATGTTAAATATTAGTGATTAGAACTGCAAGTTTATATCAGTGTTAAAGGCAGTTCAATGATTCAAAAGTATACACGCTGGCCATGTAAGATACTTCACTAATGTCAGTCGTGGTACCTATATTGAACCAAATTTGAGGCACAATTCATAAATAAAAGAACTATAAAATAAAGTGCAACACACTTGTAATTTTTAACGTTATTATTATTATTATTATTATTATTATTATTATTATATTACATTTATCTAATTCTTAAGACAGTTATTTTATTGCTTTCAATTGCTATACGTACTTCATATATGAATTCATAGATGCTTAGCTTGTAACCTAATTTCCATACCTGAAAGCATTATTCTGCATACACGTAACAATAAAATGACCTTGACATTCTCAAAGTTGTCATTGATTTTGTACTTTGACTTAGTTGATAAAAATGTTGTTGGGCAAGAATGAAACTGTAACAACACTTAACTGACAGTCTGAGAACAAAATATCTCGATGAACAATGGTCTGTTACCTGTAATATGCGTGAAGCATTGAGATATTTTTAAGTGGGTAAAATAAAGAGCAAAAGAAACTCCATAAGGTAAAATGCCAGCACTTGATTTAATGGATACAAATTGACTGGGAAATGTGTGGGATTGTCAAGAACTTATATTGTATCCTTCACTTGCATTGAAATTGCAATGGTGGGCAGAACAATGTTCGGCAGTCAGTAAGCTTGATTCACATGACATGATAATTGGAAGTTTAAGTAGTTGTGGGAAATTTATGTTTAAAGCAATATCTTATATCAATGGCATAATCATGGCAAATTTCAAGGTTCCATTGCCAAGGATCTGGACATATCCAACTCCTATAGCTTGCTATTGAAATTTTTGTTTTTCATAGGGAAAACAGTGCAATTCTACGTCATCGATCTTGGAACACTGTGTTAATTAAATCCTTCAGTTCATCTGATGATAATAGATTCTCCTGAGTATTTCTAGCCAGAAATCCATGGACCTCGTCTGGGACAGGGTATGCATGTTTTCCTGTCGGGTGTTTTCCATAACTTTTTCTTAAGGAATGTTGTTATTTTCCTGATATCTGTATCATTTTCAGCATCTCTAAGTTCCTGTATTCTCCATGGCTGCCCCACTGCATTATTATATTAGATACCAACCATTTCAATTTTGGAAGGGGTGGGGTAGTAGAAATTGCTTTTATTTTAAGTTTCCAGTCATCAAATAGATGGAAATAACATTCTTGTTCTGAGTAAAAGGAAAAAATAACCTATTATATCCTTTATATTAGCTGACAAAAATATTTTCAGATTTTAAAAAAATATCAAAAGATGAACCCAGCCTCTCTCCACACTGTAAATTATCAATTTATTTATAAGAAACGTCACAGCGCATTTAATGCCGATATTTGATTTTGAACTGTTGACCTTTACTAAGTTCTTCACTGACAACAAGACTGTATAGCAATTATGCCTGGTTGAATTACAAACTAATCCTGTTATTGCATGTTTTTCTAACTAAGAGAATACATAGATGTAATCCAGTTGTTATTATAATTATTATTATTATTATTATTATTATTATTATTATAGATTCAAATCTCCCTGAACCTACACCTACCATTCCAATATCACATTGTCCAGTGGGTTATACTGTGTACTCTGCCACAGAACAGTGCTATAGAATCTTGAATTCCTCACAGTCATGGAATGAATCTCTGACTCTGTGTCAAGCAGATGGGGCAACCCTGGCCACCATTGCAGACCTCTACGACATGTACTTCCTGGAACTGCTCAGTAATACCAAAGCTCCCAATGAAACCTCACTGTGGATTGGTCTTACTGATTTTAAGGTATTATTATTTCAGCAAAATTACATTGATCTTTGTAGTTTTTAACGATGACATCTTTTGAAGATGTTTAAATATCTAATCAGGTCCTGCACAATCTTTAATCACACCAGTCCATTTATCATGTTTAAATGTTTGAACTGTCTCATCAGTAGTGACTGGCAAACATTGCATTGAAAGTGTCCTCTCTTGTATTGTATCTTCTGCAGAGATTGCTGTTCGTAGGTGGCTCAAAGCCTGTTTCAATTGTATCACTGTATGTGAACGAGTTCTGAACTAGTGATATGCGATATATACAACTATTTGAGCCATATTTCTTTTCCATAAACCAGTTTATAACATGACAGTGATGTTTTAGTACTTTTCACTTTCTTTGCTAGTTGAAAAGCACCTATGATGAAAAATGTATCTAGCAAATCCTTCATAATAGCTATACGTTAAAACACTAACCAAATATGGTTGTTATCATAATAGCTATACGTTAAAACACTAACCAAATATGGTTGTTATCAACATTAGACAAATAACATAAACCTTCAGAACTATTTTACAATGTATGCAGATTTGCAACTAATTACATGACCACATTTGCTAGACATGGATGAAAGGAATGACATAATTACCTCTAAACTAAATTTTATAAAAAGCTTATAACAATTCCAAACTAAATATTTCAATAATACATTTCATCATATTTAGAAAACATTAAGTCACATTAGAAAATTAACTTCAAATACATTTATTTTTAAGTTTAATACCTTGGAATAATTTCCACACAGCAAAATAAATAAATTGCTAACTGGTTATCTGACATATGAAATTTGTTTTTCTGACAATTTATTCATATCAGTTTTATCATCCTGCAACGGAAAAGACTAAGTAAGTTATATATAAAATGACTGGTCCCTGTCAGAACAATAACAATGTTTATGTCAGACATTATGATTACAGACAACAAAACCAATTTTTTCATAGTCAGTGAAGAAATGTATTGTCATGTTTCAGCTTGGTGTATTAACCAGTATGACCCTAATGCTTCAAAGATTTTGTACAAGATAAATGTCGTGTTTCTGTCAGTAGTGATAATAATGAATGTGCCTTGTTAATGTGTAGTTTCGCAGAGGTCATGTCTTTTATCTTCCATACAGGGAACAGGCATATTTCAGTGGATCAGTGGTGCCACTGTGACATATACCAAATGGGATTATGGAGAGCCTAGCCTACAGGAGAACATGTGTGTTGCCATTCACAAGGGCGTCTGGAGACAAGTTTCCTGTGACACTTCTCAGCCAGCCATGTGCCAGACCATTAGAGGTATGTTCTGTTTTGTTGTTCTTCTATAAAAGTAATACATTATATCATTATTCTTTTCTTTGAGTGATCTTATTCCAGCATATCTTTGAAGCACCCAGATTTCCCACTACATTAGAATGCACATATTAAAATTAAAGATCGCTCCACACCATCACTGGCATGTACCTGAGGGTTCAGAATCAGTAGTGTATTTAGTGATTTCTAATGTGCGTAAAATCGAGGATGTACCAGGACTTACTGAATTTATGCAAAGTAATAATACAACAGAATGCACATACTGATGGAAAAAAAACACTCTTTTTATTCAATAAACATCTCAATATCATTAGGTGAGTTTATTCCTACATTTTTCTCTCTGTAATCCATGCTGTTTGACCATCGTTTGTCTTTGTATCAACTAAAACAACCAGTAAGGGACTCGCGGTACATGTAAAAGAAACTCCAAGTTTAACTTAAACTGTAATGGAAACTGAAATAATATAAATGTTGCCAACTTACTGACTCCATGGAAAAGGTGTTACATCACCTATTTAGAATCTACATTTTTATTATATTCTCACTCTCTCTCTGTTTTTGACCCATACTAAAGCATTAGATCTTTGAGTCTTAGATATCTGACGTTACTCTCTAATTTGCATGTTAGCCAAGAATTGTTCATACATTTATTTCTATTGCAATATTTCTAAGTTAGAAGTTAATTTAAAAACATTCTAGGCAATTTGATTGTAGGACAAAAGATTTACTAGGAACTTCTGGATCTAGTCAGATATTTCACGACTGTTTTTGTTCTTCTAGAAAGTACTGAGTTTTCAAGGAGGACAACTGTGTCCACTCAGCAGGTGGACTGTAACAATTCCTCAGTGGCTTTTGGCACAAAGTGTTACCTAGTTGTCCTAAACATGCCAGTGGACTGGTTTACTGCTCGGGATATGTGCAGAGACAGTGGCATGAGAATAGCCAGTATACACAGTCTGCAGGAATCTGAGTTTATCAAGAACCTGATGCTCACTCGCTATCGTGATTCTCCTGTGAAAAGCATTTGGATTGGACTTGTGGGGAATCCAAAAGAAGGTATGTATAAAAATGTCAGGAGAAAGAATTAGTTTGAACTGCTTTTCTGTCCTTTTTCAGAATCTATAGGTTAAACTTCACTTCTATCATTTTAGTACAATGCATATGATGCCTTTGTTGTCTAAAAGTTGTATAGTATACAATTTTAAGCTTCTAGTAACATAATTTTTTGAGATATTTTAATCCTGGACTTGAATAAAAATTATTTTTTAAAAGTCATGGACTATGGAAATAAGTGAAACGTTAGTTTTCTGTTTATATTAATGCAACATCAACATTTCAAAGTAATTTGCATTTGTGTTATTTTGTTGATGCTTGAAAAGTGTTCAGTTACTGTCAAGTCATGCAGAAAGCATATGCCTATCACTCTGTGGTTGAATTTTTGTATAAGCTATGATTCATGAAATGTAAAAGCTATGTTAACTTTGATAATATAAGAGAAACGGTTTTCTTACATGGATGTATATTGCATTTGTAGTATTTCTTTTTCAATAAAAGATAAATTATATGAAAATGCTTGTTTGAAATTCACATCGTTTGTATGTTTGATAACGGTGCATTATTCTGCAGGGTGGTTCTTCTGGACAGATAATACACCAATTAACTTCTTCAACTGGGATGTCAAAGAGCCGAACATGAACGATGAGACATTGGCATGTGCGGAGTTATCTTCCCTTACCGGTTCCTGGTATGATGATGATTGCTCCGCCGGGAAGGGATTCGTCTGCAAAGGTGACCCAGGTAAACATACATATTACAAGATAAAACTTCGGTCTTCTAATATTCAGCCTTATCTGATTTCCCTTGGTGGGAATCGTTTAATACAATTATTATGAGTTCTAACTGACTCAATGCAGCATTTTAATGTTTGTGCAACCTTTGACAACACAAGTAACTAAAGGATTGAATCTCTGAATTTCTGTCACTTGATGTGGTGCCCTTGTTTAATATTGTAAGCATGTTTGTTTTCAACATCACAAAAGAATGCATCCCTTATTCAATAAAACTATCAAAGAACATGACCTCTCTCTACATAGTCGACTGATTTTTATGATTTTTTTAATAGTATGCTTCTTAGAATTTCTCATAAAGCATCATCATACAATGACCTTTCAATTAAACTGCACAATGCTGATCCACCTACAAAGAGCAGAAGTACAGAAAACAACCAGACATAAGGCTTTTAGGTTTTCACAAATGATGCTGATACGTGATCCAGTGTGGCTGCCGATACTAAAAGCTTGAAAAACCTGTAAATGCAGAAGGATGATACAGCAGATTTATTGGCCATCTGGCTTTGTAATTAGTATATTGGTAGATCTCAGCGATGTGATCGATACAAGATTTTGCCTCCTATTTTCATACCAAAATTTAATCTTACATACAATTCCAGTCACACTGCAAACATTTTCTTGTGTCTTATGCATGCTAGACAATATGCATTACATACTAACGCAAGCTGTAACTTTCAATTGATTGATAGAACCAATTGGCATCATCATTGCTATATAACAGTATATTACTATGATCCATTGTTTGTGTAACAAAGCATGAAGTATTTGGATATGCGATTGTGCAGATAATGATGTATACAACAAAAACCATTGTACTAGAATGTTTGAAGTACCTTCAGTTGGCAGCATGCCTTATTAGAACTGCAAACTGTATCAAGTTTTTGTAGTATCTTCTGGTTTATGGTTTACTCTAGATGAAAGTATTGTCGGGGAAATAATACGATATGTACTTATGTTTATGTAGATTGTCTCCTGCAAAACCGGTACGAACTGTAAACAGCCATTTCAACATTATAACCTATAGAAGGCGGTTGTTCAAGTTTATTAGTGTTGGTAAATGATCAAGATGGCTATTGAATTTTGAATCAGTGGTAGCACTGAAGGGGCATTCTGCACATTCTTTTCTACTTCGAGAACTTGATTTACTAATCCAAGATGCCATGTTTTATTAATTTTGATTTACTAATTTGCAAACTCGATCTACTAATCTGATATGTCATTTTATTTGAGATCTCCGATTAGTGAACATAAATCTAGGACTATTAAATTGTTATTTCTGTTTATTTTACCGGAGATATTGGATTTCAAATATGCAAATATATGTTTTCAGGGCTTCCAGAGAAGACAATACTGAACCTAGCAGATTGAAAGAAAGATACTTATAATTCCCTAAAAATAGCCAGAGCCGATGAACTCAACTTGTCTATATACATCATTTGCTTACATTTGAAATTTAACTGTTTCAGGTTCATGGTACTTCATAGAGCAATCTGATACAAACTGCTCAGATTATTCTAATTTTCCCTGTTTCACTACTTTGCTTGATTGATGTGAATTTGAATCTTAGCACTGGATCAGCCCATGTTGGCTACTGTAGCATGTTGTTGCCTAAGTTACAATATTTCAATTGTTTTGGCAGAAAATAACCAATCGGAGTTACTGTTCTAGAAAACACCAAAATTCGTCCTTGACTTTGATGACATCATGGATAAGATATGTCAGATAAACTTCTTTCTTAGCCACTTTGACAATGATACCATCTTTGTCTATTTAGTAGCAACTATATTTTATTATATCACAAAAAACGTACAATTTGCTACTAATATCTCAATGGCTAATTGATATTATATAAAATAATATGATCATTTATGGTAATTAAGGCTTTGCGATCTAGTCTATCCATAGCCAAAAGAAAGTACATAAGCAGAATTCATTACCTTGGGTATCCAAAGCCAACACATGTCAGATTTATCAAACATTGATTATTTCATCCAGTAATATATTTTATATAGAATGCTCAAGTTGACATGTGCATACAGATTAAATTAAACTCTTTTCACTTCAGGTATAGTAATGCAACAATGAATGAATTTCTTAAATAGGAGCTGATCTAGTTCATGCAAATTCCATTTTGTTTAAGAAAGTGAAATGCCTAAGATAATAAATTGAACAATAGTTACTTCTTATTTTAGATCTTTTGGTCAGAACGGATGAATCTTCTTCGATGACTTCTGTCACCGGACCAAATCAGTTGTATCGTGGATCGAATACGAGTGAGTACGTTAGTGACAGAAGTACATAAGTTCATTTGTAGAACATTTTACATGATTTAAATGCCAACCTGGTTTAGGCACCAGGTTATCCTATAATTTGCAGCTTTTAGGTGGCAAAAAAGAATTCAGCAGATAAAAAGAACTCATCGTTGGCCTAAGCCATTTTCAATACCTTGCAATTTTTCTGCATTTGCATATTTCTTCTTCAAATATGTTGCCGGTCATAAAACCTTAGTACTATGTCGCAAATGCAGACATCCATGCTGCAAGTTTTAAATAAGAAAACTAATAGTTACCTGGCCACATTATAAGGTAGCAGTCGAATAAAGTGTTCTCTCCTTAGTACAGAGATTGACACCATATCATATGACTACTTATGTTGCTACTCCTGCTCAGTCTGAGGTGTACAGTTTGTCCTGACAAGAGTCCTAACAATCCATGTTCAAGAATTTAGGAAGTTGCTCTACCTTAAAACAAGTTCAAGGACTTGTATCCTTGAGGGGAAGCATACCCCATCTATAACTTTCCAACTTTTGCTTACTCCTCTCTCTTTTCTGTCGGTGACAAAAATTTTCTGTCTGGTAGAATTATAACATTGTCATAATCACACAAATTCATGCCGTTTGTACATGTATGCACAGGTTGCTAGTGCATCCTCTTACGTTGCTGTCACTTTATTTTATATGCAGGTATAATGTGTGCCATTGAAAACTTAAAGTAAATTACTGCTTAAGTTCTGCTGCCAGATACACAGAGGGAAGTCTTCTATACATAGTTTTTAGTCATAGCATCCACTTCATAGCTATCCCAATTAGGATGTTCTGCAAGCATTATGGGCCTCCCCTTTAGCAATTGTTCTCCATCTACCACTCAGATTGTATAGGATTCGTTGTTATGCCTACATTCGCCTAGCGATGATGACCTATGCTCACAAGCACCGTCGCCTTTGCTATATTTCTCTTTCACTGTGACAAATGAAAACTGCTATCTAGGTGACGATTGAAGAAGATTTTTGATTATTCCCTTTGAGTTTTGTCCCCTCCTCCTCCTCCATCAGCAGCCTTGTACAACGTTCTGGCATCAGTTTACATACTAGTCAAAAAGGATAAGCCGGTGATCAAACTGCTACCACAGTCTGCTAGAACTGTTGACATTTTGGCCGCTTACACAGACAACTGTAGGACTTTAGCATGAAGAGACTTATCGTATCACAGCGACACCTTCCATCAATTTTAGTATGAAGCTCTATAAGACTAAACACTCCCATTTTTTGCACAGACACCACCGCAATAGAGAGAGACCATGCAGCCTTGGGATTGTCAAATTCCTAATCAGTATACCTGAACTGGAAGTCGATTAATGATACCCAACACTTGGTGATGAATGTCATCACAGTGAGCTCTATGTTGGACTTCTTGGCAACATTTCAACACGCAGAAAACAGTTTAAAAATCTCACACCTCGAATCCCACAAGATATGCATGGGAGTCTGTTTCTTGGATGGCATACATCCTAAACAAAGCTTCTTGGCACACCCTGACCAAATCAGTAACAGCAGTGGAAAACTTTCTATTAGCAAAAAGAGATACTGTACTCGCCACTTCCACCTTTTTGAAATACCACCACAAGCTGAGATTACAGCCATTCTCTTCCAACCTCCTCTTCCATGGCCAGGTCGGAGAAATGTGTAAACAAGCACAAAGAGAAAATGTCTCTCCCACGTAGCATCGGGCAACGAGGAGGGTTTTCATGCAGCCCTTGTTAGATGTCCTCGTAATGCAGACGTCTCCTATTCTTCGCTGTTAAATGGGAAATTATTTGCTAGAATGATCAGTGGACCCAGCAGTTAGATTCTGAGTGCCTCAGTAACACATACAATGCACCTGTTCAATTATCCAGGTGCCTTCAGCTACAGCCTTCAACAAAGACCTGCCCAAGAGAGACATTCTGCAGTGAGAAATCGACAACCTTCTCCAGAAAAGAGCGGAAGTGATCGTTCGCAAAGGAAAATAACCCTGTTCTTATTATAGCATCTTCCTAGTCCAAAATGCCAATGGCACTGTTCGACAAGTCATACACCTAAGCATCTTCAATCATCTCATCATGCCTCATAGTTCAAAACAGAAACACCATGAAAGGTTTTAAATGTCGTTCAGAAGGCAAACTTCTCTATCTGCATAGATCAACAAGATGCATTTCTACATGTCCCAATTTACAAAGCTTTCAGTGCATTCTCTTTCATACTCGACATAAATACCTGGGTCTTCATACGTCTACTGGACAGAGTGATGGCTCATTTCAGGATCATCTCCATAGTGGAGACATTCAACTATATGGATAAGTTATATTTTGCTGCAAGACATAATCTCCCTTGTTACTCTCCTTTTCAGCCCTGGATTCCTTGTCATCAGTGAAATCTTCAGATATCATATCTACTCCGCATTTTATCCAAATGAGTATGGGGTTTAAAACACATGTATACAGGACAGCCTCTTGGCCCAATAATTCCTTTTCATTCTTCTGAGTTCATTCAATGCGGCAGCGAACCTCATTGTTCATTGTGACTTTTATGAGACTATAACAGATGACTCTCTTGACACAATAGAGGCTGAGATTTCGCCCCTGGGACCAACCGGTACTAATCTCCGTGTATATTCCATCTCAGAATATGGGAGTACCTCAATTGGCACATGTCGCGTATTCTCTTTCACTGTACGGATGCAAACACAGATGAATTTAGTGCACATCTCCTTTGATCCTTCCAGTAGGCCAGAAGAGTATGCCCATTCAGGATCATGTTTTGCTTTCTAATCCTTGAGATGAAAGCCACATTTAAAACACTTCATTAAAGGTAGAAGAATCTGCAAGGGAAACGTTTTCTCATTCGTTTCGCAAACCTCATGGTAAATTGTTTTAGAATGCAATTGTCATTAAAATTCACCACACCTTTACTTTGTTTTTTGGGACTTTGTAAGGTGGTGTCAGAAATGACAAATCCATGTACAAGTCTACATATTTCAAGCTGACTATATGTATTAATGGAATTGATGTTCTAGAATAATTAACCAATACAAATAGAATGGTTACTTCATCCATCAGTATTCACTTGTATACTGTATATGACTGCTGATATCAACCACTCGTATATCTATTTCTGACAACAAAGTGGAATGCAAAATGCCCAACCTTGGTCTCACCAGTTGAAGGCCTTTGCAGTCAACACAGTTTCCATAAATTGGAATGGTTTGGATGCATACACTTACCCAACCCCCCCATCACATATCTAATTCTAAAGGTGATCTATTCTTAGCTCTCCAATAGAGAAAGAACGACTTATCAGTGAAACTTCATAAGGACACAATATGATGACCTCTTACCTATTGTCTTAAGGAATTATATACAAGTAAGTTATTTGAAGAAGAAATCAAGTTTTTGTCTAGTTAAAAAATGTTTCTTCAATAATACTTATCTGTGTCATAATCTGGATGGACCTTCCTTGTCTCAATGCAATTACATCCTTCTAAGAGCACAAGCATTCCACTCCAGTACTAATTTAAGTATTCATGGGTTTTGGCACCAATCTTGTATCAAGAGAAGATCACTCTGTTTAATTGTCAGCACATATATTTTAGAGTTAACTTATATCTTTCTTTTCTTTGTTTGTTTGGGAGCTCTAGATTTATGATGTAATAGTAGCTCTCCTAAGATATTATGATCTGGTAAGTCATATTGAAGAAATAAATTTTACTAGAAAAGAAATGATTTTTTTTTTTAAAGAGTGTTGCAAATTTCTACTTTCTGATCTTGGAAAATATATTGTTTACCATGGACAAATATCATAAATTTAACGTTGCTGCAGTAATATGTGCAGGTCAGAATTTTAAATTGCCACATTTCCGAGTCACAACTACTTTGCTATAATTTCAGAACACGCAGGAATGACATTGGCACCAGGACAAATAGTTGGAATAATTGTTGGAATTCTTGGGGCAATTCTCATTCTAGGAGTGTGTTTATATGTCTACCAGCATGGCAAATATAGAGCCTTTCTCGTCTTCCTCCAAGGCCGTTATACACCAGCGTCCATTCTGGACAATGCAGACCATGATTCCCTGGCAGTAGAAATGGACTCTACCAGGGTAGGATACGATCAGTAACAGAAGTATCTTAAATGTGACAGAATAATTGGAACAAAGAACACTTCACTTAAATGCTGCAAGCAAGCATTAGTTTGTTGTATTGAACTACAAATTTTAATTTTGTTGGATCTTTAAAACTTTTTGTATGCTTCATAAATATATAAATATTTTATTTTCAGGCTGAATTTACCCATCAGATTTATACTGATGTTTGATTTTTTGGTACTTGTAAATAGTTTGTTTGAAACAAAATGCTCGCTAAAAGACTCCTCAATTGACTGGAGTTTTCGTTTTCCACATGTTTCTGTTCTCTTCATTCTATACACTCAGCCACTCTCAAGTGTCATAGATCGTCATCCAGTGTCTCAGTCAAATATCCAAATCTAGCCACCAAGCTGAAGTTGTTGATACCATCCAATGCATAGAAAGGTGCATTTCTGATGTGAATTCATGGATAACATGTAACAAACTGCAGATGACTTTCTCATTCCATTACGTTAACTCAAACAATAAGTATTGGCAATACCAACATTAAATTCACACAGTCAGTACAAAACCTAGGTGTCACTCACGACAGTAAAGTCTCTTTACACCAACATGTCATGAACACATGCAAGGATGCATAGTTGGAGCTGAGAGGCATCAGCTCCATTTGAAATGTTCTCTAAGTTCATGCCACTAAAGCACCTTTGTTTGTCAATAGTACCTTAAAGACTAGTCTGATAGTTTGTCTCAGTATCTACTATAAAACATTCAAAAAGTTCAAAACACAGCCACATATAGCATCCTTATGAGTTAAAAAACGACCACTCTGTCCCCTGCTATGTTCCTTTCGCTGTTACCGATTCGTTCCAAAATCAAACAAAAAAGTCTGTTCTCTATCACACATTTTGTTGACTGTATCATGTTCAAAATGCTTATCTGACCTCACCCAAGTGTACACCCCTTCTAAATACTTACGCTCCTATTCGTGCACTTGAAGTTTCGTTTCTACCGCAATCAAAAACTAAGTCCTACAGAAAACGTTAATTTGCTTACCGAGGCACACTTAATAGAACGAACCTAATTCGACTCTAACAACTGATTTAAGAATTCAAAATCTTTCCTTACCTTAATTATTTAATGTATGTTTTTGTTTTTAATTTCACAATGGTTTTTGTAAACTTCTTTCTATATATGTCCTTATAGAGTAACTAATACTGTGAAGCACTGAGAGCTTCTAGAGATTCAGTCCTTTTATTTTTATTTACAATTACAACAAATTTCTTAATCCCATGCCTATGAAGATACAGGGAAACTTTACAGAATCATCATTCCTTCTCTACCTTTAGTTGGTACCAAATATCAATAATTGTACTTGGGTGGTATAAAATGTTACTACCTTCATACATCATTTTTTTGCTCTCCCGAGTTTCCACAATTAAAAGCATTCAATGTTTTGTTCACTTGTTTGCCCCTGGACCCCAAAATCAGTGTAACATGTCATTCGGTCTCACCTATGTTTACAAATCCATTACTTTTTTATGTTACGTTGCCCAGTTTATTTCAGTTTTGATTTTGTCTCTGCTTCCAGGAGGAGTCATATAGGATATAAAATGTATAGGGTTTGCATTGGAGAAGTTTAAGGTTCTTTGAAACAATATGTGGAATAACTTTGTATTTACTTGCCTTAAATCTCTATTACGGAATAAACGTTTTGTTCTTATCTTTGATGTATGTGAATGTATTCATGTGTGTTTGGGTGTGTACATCTTCCCCATACCACATTTTGTATCATATTAAATCTTGTATCTTTTTTACTTTCTGCTGCTATTCATTGTATTGTTGATACCTTAGCCCCTTGTGGGTCCATTGTTGGAAATAAACTTCTATTTTATCTTCTGCGTGTTCTTATTTTAAATTTTCAATTAGAAGCATAAACACCTATTTAATTCATACCAAGATCACTGTCAACAATATCAAGATCGGAGATAGTTATTCTAATCACGTCATTTCATTGTGGAGCTAATATGAAGAGGACTTTTTCTTCTTTTCTCCATTAAATTTCTTGTGTCTAACATGTACTGACCAGTAGCAGACAGTGTCATCTAAAAACCGTAGAGAGTTTAACAAGTTTGTACTAAAATGCTGACGAATCAGCAGACATCTGCAAGTTGCGGACAACTATTGCATCATTGTTTCCTGCTTTAATATGTTGTTTTCCTCTTGGCAATTTTTGAAGTACAATAGTATCTCTTGGATGTAATTTTCTTTAAAAGTGGGTAATAAGATCATAAGTGACTTTATTTATACTAATAATTTACATAAATAAGAGTTTGGAATTTTCTTGTCAAAGTAGATACAAACAGGGTTTAGTATCATAATGCAAGATGAAACGAAACTCCACATTTAGTTGGCAAAATTATGGGATTTTGAGCTTCATTTATTCATTCAGAAAAGGTTATTCTGGATTGACTACTGAATGCGAGAAAATGGTGAAACTTTAAACAGCAATATTAAAAGAATCAAAACCCGATCAGACATCCTTTTTTTATATATAATGTCTTCTTGGAAATCAAAGGACTAATTTAATAGTATACAGTTATAGGCATTTATTGAGGTGAATATATAATCTTTCCACATACTTTGTACACTTTGTGATATAGTGTTTGTGGTTCATAAGTCTCGTTATATCAACACGTTAACATATTGCATTCTGTAAATCTGATTGGTCACAACGAGCTGATGAAATTCTCATGCAGTATACTGAATGTTTATTGGTTGAAACCATGGGAAGAAGCTCTTTATTGTACTATTACTATCAAAAATATAGCCACAATATTTCCAGTTGGTCCCAAATGAGCATTGGAAAAACATGGGCAACTATCACAAAAACATACAGTAGTGGTCATGTAGCTGGTAATATTGCCAATTTACCTACATAGAATTCTCGAAATATCAAACTAACAGCAACCAACTTGACGTTCACATAATTATACCGGAAATAGTACCGATAAAATTCATCATGCTGTCCTACATGAACATACTGAGTCTCTGAGAGACATCAAAATATCTATTGTAATGCATACAGTCACCATTACATTGCTGCTAATATGCGGAATGGCTGTTGCACCCCATCCCTAGGAAAATCCTGGTTTATGTCAACATATAGGAGTAAATAATTTCACCTCTCTTATGAAGAGAATGTCGATAAATGCTGTCTCGCAGCTGACAAAAGGTTACTAACCACAACATTCTTCCAAATCACATAATGCACATCAAATAAAAATACAAAATAAAACAGATAATCAAG
>JAECUM010005294.1:0-61033 GCA_016617855.1 Megalonaias nervosa
TATATATATGACGGAAAACTAATCTGAGTAATTTATTTAGATTTTTAAAAAGCAATTGATTTAGTAGATCATGAACTATTGATGAAAAATCTCAATGATAATTTACTTGGATGGCTTGATTTTTACCTAACAGGAAGGCAACAGTGTATATGTGGCCAATGCTGTATCTTCTTTATAACAGGTCCCTCCAGGCTTTATTGTTGGCCTTTTGCTCTTTCTGCTTTGCTTTAATGATTGAGCACTGTACACGAATGCCACAGAAGCTTTAATGATTGAGCACTGTACACGAATACCACAGAAGCTTTAATGATTGAGCACTGTACACGAATGCCACAGAAAATGATCTTTTTGCGCATGTCACAATCTAACATGCCATGAGTAATATAATCCCTTCTCTTGAAGAAAATGTATGTACGTTTACGCTGTTATATTGTGGTGTAAAACCATCAATTAAACATAAACAACTAACTGTATGACAATTAGATCAAGGAACATAATAAAGAAATTATAGGATATCAAAATATTTTGTTTAGGGACCTAAATTAAGTAACATGGAATCTAAGAAAGATTTAGGAGTGATTATTGACAGTCATTTATAGTAGGAAAAATCAAATAAAGTGAGTGTGTTTCGCTGTATCCTCCAGGATGGCCTTTATTGAATAGACTGTCTTCGTATATTCATTCTAAAAATGTTGCATAAGGATTCATATTGTCTTTGTTTGATTTTGGTTGATCCACAGGAGGAATTGCAATGCCACTAATCCCAATATTACAGTTGCATTCAAAATAAATAAATAAATAAATAAATAAAACGAGCAGGTAGAATTAATACAAGAAAAAAAACTATACATCATGAAATGTATTAGTTAATTTACGGTGATTGCCTTTTAATTATAGAGTAAATTACTTTAAAGCTATTTTGACATACCAGTCTTTCATAATATGACATACCAGTCTTTCATAATATGACTCCACAATAAATCAATGACCTCCTAATGCCAGCTTCAGATATACATTTACACAAACTACAGTATGTTTGGCACTATAATCTTCATTTGCCAAAGTCAAAACGACTCTGTACCAAACTTGTTTTACATATCTCGCAACAGTATTGTGGAACATCATTCACAATGATAAAAAAACAAACATCGGCAGTCTCTTCTTTGATGAGTGCTCTTCACACATATCTTCTTCCTGATTATGCCATAGCACAGATATATTGAGATACCTATCATGTACTATATTCCCATGTACTAAATCTGATGTATGTTTGAATCTATTACGTGTATGTATATGTTCATGTATACTGCATGGTCACACATGAACGTGTTAGACACTGTAGTAGGAGTTTTCTGTATAAGATATGTTACATTTTAAAGTTTGAATATTCTGTATTTTAGTACCAAGCGTAAGACTGGTTGATTGAATCAGAACCCAATGTATTTTCCTCAATAATAATAATAATAATAATAATAATAATAACAATCTATATTATTATTGTTGTTGTTGTCGTCGTCGTCGTCGTCGTTGTTATTATTATTATTATTATTATTATTATTATTATTATTATTATTTCAGAATGGGTTACGGTGTCTAGTTACCAAGTAATTTAATGCCCTTCGAGCGAAGCGAGAAAGGACCAAAGCACTTGGTGGCTAGATACCATGAAATGAAGCCACCAACATCTTGCATACATGTTTCCTATACAACGTTTAGCAAGCACAAAACATACACTTAGGCTCGCCCTCCCAAATCATATTTCTTGCCATTTCAATAAAAGTTAATTACATATTGTTTTACTGGCAACTGTTGTATGCAGCGTTATGTCTTCAAAGAATGTGAACATTTAACACATTCTTTACTTTAGCAATATATTCTTTAATACAAGCAAGCTTATATCTATACAAATACTCATAATAATTTAGTTAACACAATGCATGATGCAACGTCTGTGCCATTGATTGGAAACTACTGCAATT
The DNA here is from genome assembly GCA_016617855.1 of Megalonaias nervosa. Classification (NCBI taxonomy): domain Eukaryota; kingdom Metazoa; phylum Mollusca; class Bivalvia; order Unionida; family Unionidae; genus Megalonaias; species Megalonaias nervosa. The sequence goes on from JAECUM010005294.1 coordinate 1,980, forward strand.
TTATGACGATTTTACCAGATGATGGCTTTGACTCAGTTTGTTTCTTGCCAGTGCAAACAATAAGCAATGCAGATAATTGCACATTTTATTCCTTGAACATTTCTTCCTTGTCGAATTAATAATTCAAATTGTTTTCAGAATCTATGTTGTTCTTACTCATAATTTTGTTATCTTTACTTATTTCCTTTTCTTTTTCTTTCGTTTTATTATTGTTGTTTGCATTTTATTTCTGTTGTTTGCCATAATTTTCATTTAGCATAATTTATCTTTGATTTTATTTCGGCACTTCTATATCATTTTACCTTCTGTATATTTACTTAGTTCATTCATTCATATGTGTACATCTGTCCATTCGTTCATTCGTTCGCGTATTTAATTGTGTTTCCTTTGATACGAGTGAATGACAGGTCCTCTCTACTTCCGCTCATTATCCACACGTCAACATTTCTTAGGGTCAGAACAAAAGACGGCAAATTCACTTGGTGTAGCACCAAGTGATATTGTGCTTTTATCTGTTATTATATGGATGGAGTGCGCACTAAAATCATGTTTGTGTACTCTTGCTGCAGTAAAATATATAACGTGTTTACCACTCGCTTTAATAGCAATAGTGGGGAGCGAAGTACGCACTAAAAATATGTTTGTGTATTCTTTTTTCAATCCAAGACTTTGCGTTTATACCACTTACTTCAATAGCGGTAGTACAATCAATTTTGAATCATCGAAATTAAGCAAAATGCAATCGGTTTTAGATTTTCTACCTGTATATCAACCTTCCCTATATGTCCTCCAACAAATCAGCAGATAGTGATGATTCACGCCAATAGAGTAACTCAGGTTGCTTTGCAGCCTCTACAATTACAGTTTGTCGCGCTGTTTACATTACGTTCAAGAAAGGAAGCTACATGAACAATTGGAAAAGGTTAGAACTGATCAATACTTAGGTTGGGAGATAGAAAGAGAGAGTTGGAGAGTTTTCTTTCTTTAGTTTTTAACGGCACATAGACACGCGAAAGGCTATATCGTGAAAGGACAATTGGATTGCCTTGTCCGAAGATACACGACATCGACCTGGATTTGAAGCCTCAAGCCTCCGGTCGCGAGAGTAGCAGGATACAAACTGTGCAACTGATGACCATGTGTGTGTGTGTGTGTGTGTGTGTGTGTGTGTGTTAGAGAGAGAGAGAGAGAGAGAGAGAGAGAGAGATCGGATGTCGCTGATAACGCCTTCTGTTATATTAAAGGACAGAACGATAATTTCGGTTCATCATCCGTCGAAAGCATTAACCGTTTATAGTGATAAGGGAGGAGGGCAAGCACCTCAAGCAGTTGTTTATGAACTTTAATCAGAAATATAGTTAATTTGTCGTGAGCCAAATACTGGCTGTATTCGCTAGATAATATACGATAGCTCCGCCATCTTAATAGGGGAAACCCTTGGAATAAATCTGTTTATATTGTTTGTTATGTTTTTTGGAGGTGGGGGTATTTTCTTCTTATTTTTTTTCTTAAGGGTCATATAGCATGGCTAATGTTCAAACCATACACTACGTGACTAAATACAATGACGAGTTAGTGAGAATTTTTGGAATTCAGTGAATATTTAATTCCTGCTACGAATTTTACCCAATAATGTATTGTTCCAATATTCAACTGTTTTTACATTGTCCCCCCACCAGAAGTCCTACAACATTAGTTCACACTGAGCAGAAATAGTGATTTCATTACCCAAAGAGTATACGGCTACTTGTGACATCCATTCTGAATAAAGAATCTATGCACATCAATCATTGCGTCTCTCTCTCTCTCTCTCTCTCTCTCTCTCTCTCTCTCTCTCTCTCTCTCTCTCTCGTGATTAATAAAGCCATTGGGATTGTGGCCTCAGGTATTGTATATTATGCCTCTGTAAATATACGCAGTTAACGAATTTGGTGTATGTAAAGACATAGTCGTGTGTAGGAATGTTAATGTTCATGCGGGAATGCATTTACTACCTAGAGAAAATTAGTTATAAAATTTGCACCTGTCGGAGATGGCAGTTTGCCATCTGTATGAAAGAAAGTATGAAACATAATTAATGCCAAATAATGGATTTTGATATTGGCATTGTATAGTCTCATAAATCACATTCAATCTTAGGATTGAAAGCGTTTTCTCAGCGCGAAAACGACGGGAATATAAATTTTACTGTTGGATAATTTTCTGATTTGTTATATGCAATTCTGCGCGATCTTACTTGCATCTTTATATATCGTCCATTAACTATGTGACGAGAAAATGTTCATGATAAAAGCACAACTCGAATCTTCCCGGCATTCCATTATGTACGATGGCAATATTTTGCTGGCCTTTGCTCTAGGTATAGTATAGAATCTCTTGTGAGTCCGATCCAACTGAAAACAACACAGACCATGATCTACCATCGCATAATGCGCTTGCAGATCAAGGTCTGTGTTGTTTGTTCTACTGATTAGTTTAATGATTCCATAGACCCAGATCTGCTGGCGCATTATGCGATGGTAGATATGGGTCTGCGCAGTTTGCAGTTAGATCCAACGTATAAGCGAGTATACACAGTAATCTCTGTTATCAATACGCTGTGATAATGAGCAAGTTTAAAGTGGTGCACGGCCATACATCGAACAACATTTCCATGGAGAAGACAATGTTTAATACTTAGTGGTGGTTTTCAAAAAAAAAAAAAAAAAAAAAAAAAAAAATTTTATTAACAAGCGTGCATCGCTGTGGTTCAGAGTTGGCCTACATTTACCTTCTAATCATTTTGGAGTCTATTTCTAGCTTAGTGTGTTAGCAAATTTGAGTAAATTTGAGGGGAAAAATAACTTTTTTGAATCTAAGTGGTTGCAATGACTGCAGATGAAAGTCATGGAAATATAACCTATATTGAATCAATAATACTAAAGGATTGTTGAAGTGAACACAATGGATGTCGATGAAATGCCGTGGAACTATCAAAATAACCTCTATTCAGTCAATAATACTATGTTTGTGAAACTCTGAATCACAAACATTTCATATTAAATTTCCGACAAATTCCATTTGGATTTTCAGCCACTGTATAACATAGTTCTTAGCAAATGTACTATGTTTTAATAAGTAAAGCCACTGCATACATAGGTCGCTGTAGCTTTATATTCCAGCTTAATTAACTTTGTCCATTTATGGAAGTGCATTAATTAGTCTTACTCTTTCACTTATGTCAAGGTGACAGCAACTATATCAGCATTTCCTATAATATGCCGTGTCTCAGCTGATATTCCTACAGTATTAAATATATGTAACATATAGAATACATTAGCTCCTGGAATCAATATCGACTACAATCGATTAAAAAAGGTTTTCTTTTAATTCAAAAAGATCTCAAGAAAGATATCAAATTTTGTTTTATATCATGTTTCGTTGTAAGTGCAGTTGTTATCTAGAAAACAACGTAAGCCCTAGTGTTTTGAAAAACTGTCTGATAGACGAATTAATATAATAACTTACAATGTCGTTGCATATGCGCTGGCTGCCTTACTTCTGTGCACTAAAATAGTGAACTTTTGACCTTTCCCACCATTACCAGAAGGGTATGTACCTCGAAGGCGCCAATGCAATGACCTAACTTCACACAACAAGCAACCATAACTTGCTAAATGGAAACATTCCATAACGCAAAAATATGAAACAGTCTTTGATAATAATTAGCCTATTTCTTACTGCCGTTGCTTGCCGTCCAAGCTACACTTTTCAAGTAGTATGTTATACTTTTCAGCGCAGTCCACTGTATTTCTTATCTTTAGATACACTGATGTATATTGAAGTAAAATTATGAAGCAGGCATCTACAATGATGCTATGCTACATTAAAAATTGCATGAGGCTACTATATAGATCTAATATAAGGGCTAGTCCATTCTTCTATTAATCAAATGTCTAAAAGTGAATATTGTAAAAGCGTGGAAATATATATTAACATTTTACCTGCAATAATTAGTTCCAAGGTCAGAGGTCAAAATGTCAGTCAAGGAGGATTTTGTTTTTCTCCATGAAAGTCCAAAGCAATTAAGGAAAGAAGTTGGCTGAGTCATCGAATGAGCCAAATAATGAGTAAAGTTTGCCTGTTGAGTGGTTTTGTTTTTCATTCAAATTTGTTTTATGAATTGTATAATTGTATGTTAAGATGCTAATCCTTATGTAATTGAAGAATAAGAAAAATATTATCTTTTATTATTTAGATTTAAGAGGTAATCGTTTCATCTGTCATGGGCATATTTATAAAACCCCACTGAACACAAGCATTACCAGTTCCCCCACCACACCTCCGACATTACCACCATATGAACACAAGGAGTTACTAATTATGTTCCTGGACTAGCTTGTGAGGATTGTGAGAATTCATTGTTTAGATAATTTTCTGCCGCTGACACTGGTAAATAATCACAAATACTATTTATACTGCCCACGTGCGCTTTCTCTATTGAACTGTGTTCTCGTGACAAAATGTACATATCGTGGCACCAAAAGCTGGCACAAAACTGGGATGCAAATGAATACAGTATCAGCCTAACTTGATTCCGGTCTGAAACCTCACAATTATTGTCAAATAAAGGCTAGTTCGTTTGATTTGACTATATGGTGGTTTTATTGACCCCCCCCCCCTTCTCGTCATTCAGAAAGCTGTTGAAATGTCCACTACTATAATTTTAAATGAAATAAAAATTCATTTCCTTATATTTACCTAAAGAAACCATTTAAACAATTATAATCTTAAAGGCAGATATTATTGATGTTTTGATGCAGAAAATACACTTACTATCATTATAATTTATTTTGTTACATAAGGCAATAAATGCTTCCTTTCCCAAAAGTCGTACCAAATACAGTATATGCTTCTTTGGGCGACGCCATACCATCAGACTATACCAGAATCGGTGATATGCAATTAGTCATGAGCAGTCTACTGTAATATTTTCTGGTTATCGTAGTGTTACGTGTAGGCTCGTACAAAAATAACAAGAGAAAAGAGTGAAGCCAACAAGCTTTGCATATTTTAACAAAATAATTTATTTCCCTAGAAAACAATGTAGAAATTGCAAATAGGACTTACGGTTTGTGAATATAATCCAAAATTTAATCCTAAAATTTTCTATCACTAAACAGTTCTAATAGAATCCGGGTTCGAATCTCGATGAAGTTCCAATATGGAGGCGATAACGTCAGATTAGGTCGTTGTACTGGTGGTAACTGATCCTCGATTGAATCACAGTTTATAATGTTTCCGTTAAAGTCCAGAATAAATTTCCACTGAATTTCTTTCTCCCAGAACTTTCTAAATATAAGCACTTGTTTAGTTTTCTAGAGAATAAATTATTAAATTCCAAAAACAAGTGAACTTCAAAAACAATCTGGCCTCAACAATATAAACACCTTGTACCTTCAAGGTGTGGACATACGACTGACTAAATCTACTAGAGAGCATCTGTTTAAAGCCTCGATTTTAGATCACATGGTACTTCACGTGATAGACTACGTGATTTACTAATTTGAACATCGCAATACAAAAATGCCATTTATCACGTATGCAAGAATAGCCCTATCTAAGAATCAAATTCTCACGCTGAAAATATATTTGCAAAAAAGGCTGTTTACAATCCAGCGAACATGCGGGCCGAAATGACCTTGGAAATAGCCAATCGTTATCACTCGATGTTTACAAACTCTATGAACCAAAGTGAGCTAAAAATAATGCTAATGTAATACGTTTTACGTTCTAAACAAACTGAATTTACCGAAAAAATATCGAATCCCGTGAAAATAATCATTGCAATAAATGTAATGAAACCAAATTAAAATAAAAAAGAAATTTTAAAACTAACACACAAGCAATTTAATTACATATACGTAACACTTCCCCCCATAAAGAAAAAGAAAGATTTATATAATAAAGCTTTCTTTTTACCATATGTAAATTATACATGAGGTAAAACAAAATTACATAAGAAAATAAATTCTTATGAATTATATAAATTGTACATGAAATAATAGTTCTATACACGGGAAAGTGCATCTGCAATCAAATTGTCTTTTTCTTTGATGTGCCTGATGTTAAGATTATATTCTTGCAAAAACAAACTCCACCTTAATAATCTTTGATTTTTATTTTTCATCTTGTCGATGAAAGTAAGGGGGTTGTGATCACTAAACATAATAACCGGAGAAGGAGCTGAGCTAATGTAAACTTCAAAATGCTGTAATGCCAATATTAAAGCCAAACATTCCTTCTCGATTGCTGAGTAATTTCGTTGGTGCTTATTTAATTTCTTAGAGAAATAGCACACTGGGTGATCAACACCATTTCTATCTTTTTGAATCAATACTGCTCCAACCCCAACATTACTTGCATCAACAGATAATTTAAAAGATTGATTGAAATTTGGAGCTGTAAGAACCGGCGCACTTTTGAGTATGGCTTTTAATCTATCAAAAACCTCCTGACATCTTTCAGTCCAAAGAAACTTGTTTTTCTTACTCAACAAGTTTGTCAAGGGTTCAGCAATATTAGAAAAATTGGAACAAAACTTTCGATAGTATCCGGCCATACCCAAAAATCGCATCAGTTGCTTTTTACTGACAGACACAGGGAAATCAGAGATAGACTTGACCTTACCATCTATAAGTTTAACTTGACCATGTCCCACAACATGTCCTAGAAAAGTTGCATAAGCACGGCAGAACTCACTTTTTCAAATAAATTGATTGTCAAATTTGCATCAGTGAGTCTTTCAAAGAATTTTAGAATCGTGGCTAGATGTTCTTTCCAGGTGTCGTTGTAGATAATGACATCATCGATGTAAGCATCACAATTATTTAGACCGGAAGTAATCATATTCATCAAACGTTGAAAGTACTTGGGGAACCCTTCATCCCGAACGGCATTACTTTATATTAATAAAGTCCATCTGGAGTCACAAATGCCGAAATTTCCTTTGCTCTTTCCGTTAGTGGAATTTGCCAAAATCCTTTAAGAAGGTCAAATTTGGTGACGTACTTTGCATTTCCAATTTTATCAATACAGTCATCGATTCTTGGTAATGTAAATGAATCTGTTTTTGTCACACTGTTCACCTTCCTATAATCAGTGCACATACGGAAAGTTTTATCTGGTTTCGGAACAAGTATCCATGGTGAACCCCAATCACTTTTACTTGGCTCTATGAAATCGTTCTCCAGCAAATACTGAATTTCCTTTTTCAAGTATTCCTGTTTGAGAGGGTTCATCCTGTATGGGTGTTGTTTCACAAGTTTTGAATCTACAATTTCGAAGTCATGAAAATGTTTGTTCCTCTAGGAATATTTGGAAACAAGTGCTCATATTCAAATAATAATTGTTTTGTTTTTTTTTTGTTTTTTTGTTGTTTTTTTTTTTTTTTTTTTTTTTTTTTTTCTCGTTCTTGCAAATGTAAACATTTCTGGTCCAGATTTTTCATACTTTCCGAATTCCGAAGATTTGTTGTTCCAAGGTCGATAGTGTCCGATTTAATTTCTTCACTTAAATCCTCAGTTTGTGGGACAGGTACAACGAAATTAATTGGATAATTTACTTCGCTATCTCTTTCAATATACTCCTTTAACATCTTAATGTGGCAAAGTTGGGGTTTTTTCTCGCCCACAAGGAGTATTTATGATATAATTTAAATCATTTGCTTTCTTTTCAACCGTGTATGGACCATAATACTTGGTCTGAAGGGGATCTTGTGGAAAGGGCAAGAGAGCAAGAACTCTATCACCAGGTTGAAAACTACTATCCCTTGAGATTTTGTCATATCTCGATTTCATTCTGGACTGAGCAGAGTGCAGTTTTGCTCTTACGACCTCACAAGCCTTTTACAACTTGTACTTAAAATCAGAAACATAATCAAGAAGATTGAGCTCAGTCTCTTCATTAGAAAGAAGTTTCTCTTTCAACAACTTCAAAGGTCCACGCACAGTATGTACGAAAACTAGTTCAAAGGGACTGAATCCTAAAGATTCTTCAACGGACTCCCTACCAGCAAACACAAGTAAATGAATGCCTTCATCCCAATCTATACTCGTATCAAAGCAATATAACCGAATCATATTCTTTAAAGTCTGATGAAACCTTTCTAAGACCCCATGGCTCTCAGGGTGATAGGCAGAAGATTTAAATTGTTGAAAGCCTAATTCATGCATAGCTTGCTGGAAAATTCCTGACATGAAATTTGACCCTTGATCCGATTGGACAGATTTGGGAAGACCAAAGTGAGTATAAAACTTTATCAAAGCTTTTACTATGGTTTTTGTTTTAATATTCCTCAAAGTAATTGCCTCTGGGAATCTTGTTGACGCACACATAATGGTCAACAAATATTGGTTGCCTGACTTGGTCTTAGGTAAGGGACCGACACAATCTACCATAATTCTGCTAAATGGTTCGTCAAATGCAGGAAGTGGTTGTAGATGAGCTTTAGCTATCTTCTGATTGGGTTTTCCTATCATCTGACAAGTATGACAAGATCTACAAAATTTACAAACATCACTTTTTATTTTTGGCCAATAAAAGTAAGTCAAGATCTTGTGATAAGTTTTTTTATCCCTAAATGACCAGCCAGAGGAGTTTCATGGGCCAAACTAAGTATTTCCAGTCTGTAAGAATTTGGAACTACAATCTGACAGTTCACTGACCACTCGTCTTTAGCAGGTACCTCGGAGGTCTCCATTTTCTCATAAGAATTCCATTTTTAATGATATAACAGACAGGTACTTCAGTGGCTTCAGTTTCACTAATGGCCCTCTGAAACAGACAGGAGATCTCAGGATCTTTTTCCTGTTCGACGACAAGTGACTGTCGTTTATCACCCTGATTAGATAAAAGAGAATGAGTATTTAAAAGAGGATCACTGTGATCAATACCTTTTGATTGATTCAAATTAGGAGTTAAAGTGACCTCATTAAAAGCCTGACCAATACATGTGTCAGCTAAAGGAATCTTTTCCTTATCAGAATCATTCTCAAGAGATTTCTTTGCCATAGCTCTAGTAACTGCGCAAGCTGGGTATAAATCAGGGTATTCTTTTTCAATAGGATCAACTTGCTGATCTAAAGAAGGCTTGTACGTTACAAGTGGATTAACCACAACCTTGTCTCCAGCTAGGTCGTTGCCTAGCAACAAAAATGAATGCGCTCAATGGGTAAAGTAGACACTATACCGACTGTCACATGTTCTGAAACTAAGTCTGATGACAAATTTACAGAATGGAGAGAACATAAACAAAGCCCCACTCTACTCCCTGAATGAGAACCATCTCACTAGAACAGGACCTCTCAGAAAAAGGGAAACTCCCTGATAATAAAAGACTCTGAGAAGCTCCTGTATTCCTTAAAATTTTAATAGGGACAGGATTGACCAAATCACCCAAGAGTGATATAGAACCCTTCGACATGAATGGTTCATAATAAAATCAGACTGGGGTTTGTTAGACCCAACAAATGCATTGCTTTCAATACATGACCGTGACCTTGACCTCTTAGAAATAAGAGCATTTGGGATAGGTCTATCTTGATTCTGATGCCTATATTTCAATTTGAAGCAATCAGAAATGACGTGTCCTTTTTTCTTGCAATAGGTTCACATAGGAATCGACAAGGATTTTGAATCAAGTTTATCAGAAGCTTGATTTTTAGAAGTTTTGCCAGATTGAGTTTTAGGAGTCATATTAGGCCGAAATACCTTTCTACCAGTAGACTGCTTAGTGAATGATTTGCCTACGACAGGCAATTTATGAGTTAAGGAATATTCATCAGCAGCATGAGCAGCATTTTCCAAGGTTTCAATCTTAATGTCATTAGGAACACAACTCTTGAACTCTTCAAGCAACACAAGTTGTTCGAGACTTTCATAATCATGTTCAACTTTCTTGGCTAAGCACCATCTCTTAAATAACTGCTCTTTTTCTCTAGCAAATTCAACATAAGTTTGTCTAGCTTACTTTTTATAGTTTCTGAATTTTTGCCGATAAGTCTCAGGGACTAACGCATAACCCCTTAAGATGCACTCCTGAACCAAATCATATTCAGCACTTTGCGGTACTGACAGGGATGCATAAATATCTATGGCCTTGCCAAAAAGTACACATTGCGATAATTGAGTCCAGTGCTCCTTTGGCCATTTCAAATTTTTGGCAACTTTTTCAAAATAAATAAAATATTTGTCTGCTTCTTTTTTCTCTAAAAGGGGGCACTAACCTGATATTTCTTGTAATGTCAAAACTTGAATTTGCATGTGAAATGAGATCATGCTTTTCACTTGCCAGCTCAAATTCTTTCATTTTAATTTGAAATTCCCTTTCATCCTTCTCTTTTTCAAATTGTAACTGTTTATCTTTCTCCCTCTCCTGTCCCTCTCTCTCTCTCCTTTCTCTCAAATTGCAATTTCATTTGCTTATCATTCACTTCTCTCTCTCTCTCTCTCTCTCTCTCTCTCTCTCTCTCTCTCTCTCTCTCTCTCTGCAAATTGTAATTGCAATTGCTTCTCTTCAAATTGCATTTGTTTTTCTTTCTCCCTTTCCTGTTTCTGAAGCTCGATCTTCCTTAACTCCAATTCCATCTTGTATTTCATTTTTAATTCCATTACTTTTATATCAGAGTCTGATACCGATTTACTGACCGAAGCCAAAACACTTTTATCAAGAACATTCTTCTCTACCAAATATTGAATCAAAATATTTTTAATTTCTTGTTTAGTCAAAGAAGCTTTTGCCTCAGAAAGATCGTATTTTCTGGCAAGTTCAAGCAACTCATCTTTATTCAAACTATCCAAGTGTTCCTGAGTAGGACTAGAAAGAAAAGTCTCCACTTTTAATGACATTGTGAATGAAAGCTTGTTGTTTTCACTAAAGATTTCAAACAAAATGTAAAATAGTACTTGGGATTTAAAAACTAGGGGAATTTGAATTTCGAAAGACAATATTCTGAAATAATTTAGCCAAAATTCAAATATCCAAGGACGAGAAAACCCAATTTTCTCTTGTTACGTGTAGGCTCGTACAAAAATAACAAGAGAAAAGAGTGAAGCCAACAAGCTTTGTATATTTTAACAAAATAATTTATTTCCCTAGAAAACAATGTAAACATTGGAAATAGGACTTACGGTTTGTCAATATAATCCAAAATTTAATCCTAAGATTGAAAAATACAGGTCCTATCACTAAACAGTTCTTATAGAATCCGGGTTCGAATCTCGATGAAGTTCCAATATGGAGGCGATGGCGTCAGATTAGGTCGTTGTACTGGTGGTAACAGATCCTCGATTGAATCACAGTTTGTAATGTTTCCGTTAAACTCCAGAAAAAATTTCCACTGTATTTCTTTCTCCCAGAACTTTTCTAAAATATAACGCACTTGTTTAGTTTTCTAGAGAATAAATTATTAAATTCCAAAAACAAGTAAACTTCAAAACAATCTGGCCTCAACAATATAAACACCTTGTACCTTCAAGGTGTGGACATACGACTGACTAAATCTACTAGAGAGCGTCTGTTTCAAGCCTCGATTTTAGATCACATGGTACTTCACGTGATAGGCTACGTGATTTACTAATCGCAATAAAAAAAAGTGCCATTTATCACGTATGCAAGAATAGCCCTATCTAAGAATCAAATTCTCACGCTGAAAATATATTAAAGAAAAGGCTGTTTATAATCCAGCGAACATGCGGGCCGAAATGACCTTGGAAATATCCAATCATTATCACTCGATGTTTACAAACTCTATGAACCAAAGTGTGAGCTAAAACTAATGCTAATGTAATGAGTTTTACGTTCTAAACAAACTGAATTTACTGAAAAAATATCGAATCCCGTGAAAATAATAATTACAATAAAATGTAATGAAACCAAATTAAAATAAAAAAGAAATTTTAAAACTAACACACAAGCAATTTAATTACATATACGTAACACTTCCCCCATAAAGAAAAAGAAAGATTTATGTAATAAAGCTTTCTTTTTACCATATGTAAATTATACATGAGGTAAAACAAAATTACATAAGAAAAATCTTATGAATTATATAAATTGTACATGAAATAATAGTTCTATACACGGGAAAGTGCATCTGCAATCAAATTGTCTTTTTCTTTGATGTGCCTGATGTTAAGATTATATTCTTGCAAAAACAAACTCCACCTTAATAATCTTTGATTTTTATTTTTCATCTTGTCGATGAAAGTAAAGGGGTTGTGATCACTAAACGTAACAACCGGAGAAGGAGCTGAGCTAATGTAAACTTCAAAATGCTGTAATTACAATATTAAAGCCAAACATTCCTTCTTGATACAATAGAACAGAGCTGGCTGAGCTAGCAAGTAATACTTTTTGGTGAGGAGTACTATTATATCTTGTATTTTTGTTGTTGTAGTTGCTGTTGTAGGGTTTAAAGCCATTTTTCAACGCAAGATAGGCTATAAATTGCGGCCAGTATAAACGGTGGAGGAAGAACCCGGGAAAACCCCGGAAAGAACCACCGATCCACGAGAAAATACTGGCAGGCTTTCTCACATACCAACATTGGACCAACCCGAGGCTTGAAACCACGCAGACAGAGGTGAGATGGCAATGATCCGCAATGGTGAGTGCTTTAAACCACTCGGCCACTCGGGGGATCTATATCTTGTATAAGGGATACTAGAAAACAAAGAAAAACTATATGACGAATAGATGCAGAAGCCGCCACATAATATGACGAATAGATGCATAAGCCGCCATATAATATTACTCATCTTTTTATATCGCGATGTACAAAAAACAAATCCAACAAAAATTTTGAAGGAACACATTACTAGCTCAGTCAGACTGTAGTACAGGTAATACAAGTTCTGCTTGAATGTTACAAGTAAATAAATGTTATATAGTAAGCAAGGCAGAGGGCTTTTGGCGGTAATTGGATTTTATTTAATATTACTAGTAATAAAGTTTCTTTTCAGACGGGGAAAGTTTGCTTAGAGTATATAGACATAACTTTGTTTGACAAAATAATCTTTTTTAATGTTTTCGTTTTGAATAAATATTTATAATATATTTTCATTTAAAAATATAAAGGAGTATAACGTCATTCACTTACATGCATTTTCCAACAAATTAAGATTAATTCCTACTGCGGTTATTGGGTTGATTAGATAAGTTATAGAATTCTAACACTTACCATAAATGAGGAGATCTAAATCAAAGAATATTCTGACATCCTGTTTTACGTATGTAAAAGCAAACAAGCTTTATGACTCTACTGTAATTTAGCTTGCAAATAAGTTTTTCAGTCTTCTTATCAACCACTAACAAAACACATAAATCGCTCGAGATTTGTGGATTTGGTGTTAAAACAAAGCCAATTAAGGTAAAACATTTGTTTCAATCTTTCAACAGTTGCGTGGAAGTTGTTTTTACTCACTCAGCCGATACAGTACTATAGAACGAAAACCTGAAGCAAAATATCCCACTGTTGCTAGTTTGCCTGATCCTAATGAGTCCTCTGTTTGTAGCTCCTTTAGTAGTTTTTATGTAACTACATGAATTAGTAACAGACAAATATATAAATCATAATTTGTGTTCATAAGTTGAATCGTTCTTTCCTTAATAGCTTTGTTGTTAATGACGTCCGCTATCCCTTTAGTTATCGCTCCTAAATCATCCTACGTCTGCAACTCTACATCATGTTAGTATTAACCGTTATCTTTATGCGTCATATCTGTAAATACTGTGCTAAACTCATGAAGGAAATTTGAAATGTTATCTTCTTACTTTATTGCCTTATTCAAATTTATCTGCAGCTCTTGCATTTCTGTTTGAAAAGTTTTCTTTAACGTGTAACTCTTAATGGCATCTATCGTACTTTTTGACAAATGCTGGTATGACAGAAAATGCTGTTGAACATTCTCTGCTTGCACTGTGTCTTTAGCATCAGACAATGTGCTAAATCGCTTTTTAATCAAATCCCATGATTCTAAAATTAATATTTTGGTGTGACAAGCTAGAGTGTTTCTTAACTCTTTCAGTACCGCTCGATTCAGTGGATGTTTACACATTAACAACATTTTCTCTCCAACTTAATATTGTTCAAATTATTATCCTCCAAATGCCTTACATATTTGAGAGTCAACTCGCCTTTGTACAAATCGACCAGCAGTTGAATCGTTTACTGCACAAGATTACACGCATTTATTATGTGGTTAATGATGAGGTGATGAGGTGTTAATAAAATATCATATACGTTTGAAACCTACTCCGCCATTAATAGTTCAGGACCTTTCTGTAACTGCTGCGATGATGCACAAGACGTGCAGGGTACTGGTTTAAGGAAGGTAACTGGTCGCATTGTCTCTGTAAACGTTTTAAGAAGTACTATTGTACTTTTGAATGTAACTAAAAACGATTTTAACATCCTTTTTAGGTTAACTTTCTAAAACGGAAATTTAAATATCATTTGGTCCAGAAGTACTCTTTTAATTTGCCAGAAAATGGCACCGTAAAGGCTTAGTCTTCCTCCGTCAGAGACGCTACAAGACTTGGTTTGGCAGGTGCTTTATTAGCTATAAAGACGCTACAAGACTTGGTTTGGCAGGTGCTTTTACTAGCTATAAAGACGCTACAAGACTTGGTTTGGCAGGTGCTTTTACTAGCTATAAAGATCCGTTTACTGTAGAACATTTATTGAGCAATATTTTTATCTCATAGTAATGCATGAGCTATGGAGTGGCCAGTTGTGAACTGACTATGGGAAACTAGAAAGCCTAGATTTACAACTTCTGCAATGTCTGTATATTTCTCTGGTCCAGTAATTAACTTCGATACACTTTTTAGACACATGCTGGTCCAGTAATTACCGTCGTTACACTTTTCAAAACATGCGGTCCCGTAATAAACGTCGTTACATATTTCAGAAGTATGCTATATGAAACAATAGGTGCAGTGTTTAATAGGGGTGAGTATTGCCAGGAAAAAATGTATTGCAATATATTGCAATATGGCATGTCTGTACTGCGATACATATCAATACGTATTGGTCATTGGTAGCATTTATGACTTGAATGTTGATTTTGAATATTTTGTACTGAAATAATGAGCAATTTCTTTGCATTTAATCAAATATGAAGAAGAAAATGAAACCATCTTGCTTTTAATTCCACCAAAACATCCAGTAACTGTAGTAATCACATCACTTGTTTAGAAAACAATAAATATACCAACATGTGGAAACTTCTACAAGCAAGAAACAAAAATACTGGAAAAGAGTTATAGAATTATTTTGCTTGATTAGAAAGTCTTCAGATCAAAATGATCTAAAGATTCATTTCTTGCACTACAATCATGACAAGGGATAAACACAAGAAAAACTACACATAATCTGGAATTATCACATTGATAAATATCCTACTTTGATTAGAAAAATGAATAATATAGTAAATCAATAATATCAGTGATTCCAAACCTTTCTTGGTTTGAACCTGAGAGACTAATTACTTAACAGGCAGCATAAATAAAATCACAGAAGAACCTAATTTGGCTGACTAGAAACACTATTTTTGTGACTATCAAAATTAAATTAATACTGTAATGTGATCACTGATGTAAACCCCTTGTTTTCATCTATAACTTGGCAACACTGTCAAACTATAAATTTTTCCAATAAAAGAAAGAACACAAAATATTTAATGTGACTAGATGAAACAAAGTCTTTTACAACTGGACAAAATTTGAAGATGTCAGCTTATATAGCTGTGTTTGAAACAAAGGATTAGCAAATTAACATTTTTCTAGACAAACTTGTTTATGTGTCCTAGCCCTCTTAAGTGAATCCATCAAAGTCCAGAGTTCATTGTGTTTACAAAAGAGACATTAAGGTATAGTCATGTTCTTCTTCAGAAATAGTAACATATCAACATTCTCTGCACTGATTGCTTCCCTTTGGCTTGAAACAATATCTCCTGCAGTACTGAAGACTCTTTCAGAATGGACAGATGTTGCTGGTACTGTAACAAGATAACCGAGTTGGGATTTCGGATTAACAACAAAACACTGTTGATGGTAATACAAATACGATATTTAATGATGTATGATTTAAATAAGAAACGAAATATGACTGATACGTGCGTGTATGGGTCCAAATATTGTACGAATTAACATAATTCGCACGAACCTACTAATGCAACAAATACAAATACAAATATGTGATCTTATACGGTACAAGGACAAAAAGAAAGAACGTTTCACGGTATATCACAAAATGAAAAGAATGAGTTTTACACAACTGCAAAACAAATGAAGTATTCACTCAAAATAGTGAACTGATATTTTACTAAAATAGTAAAACAAAAGTATTCACTCAAAATAGTGAACTGATATTTTACTCACTCAAAATAGTGAACTGATATTTTACTCAAATAGTAAAATGATAATAAGGCAGATATCACAAGATATCTCTTCACTTCCTAAACACTGGGTATAACAAGACCCCAAAATTAGCCCACGGCCAAAAGATTTCATGTATGGAGCAACACAAACAGTCCCTCAACATCACACTTTGCTACCAGTCACACTGGCCAATCAAGCAAAGGTTATAGGTAGTCACCGACCACCATTGATTCCTAGGTCAGACAAGCAATTAGCGCCCACCACTTTGGTCTGCAACGCCCGATCAACTACTACTTGACCCGTAACACACTTCACTCAGCAGCACGGCCGCCGTCCAAACAGCTCCGTTGCCACTCCATCATCAGCTTCACTGCCACTATGGCCAGCACCACAGCCGTCATGGTCAACTTCCATGGTCAGCTCTTTAGCTGGTACCTCGTCAACCCTGACCACCATGGTCAGCTCCACAGCTACCGTCAGCTCTGATCCCCATGGATCAACTCCACAGCTGCCACGGTCAGTTCTAATCACCATGGTCAGCTCTGATCACCATGGATCAGCTCCCATCAGCTCTACAGCTGGAGATATGCAGGTCTCTAAGTAGACCGCCGACTGACAAAACGTTCCGTAATGTGTCGATTTTATCTTACTGTGAGGCATTTATACACAGACAATGTAGCTTTACATCGTCTGTGCAATTCATGTATTCGGGTTTTCCCATCGAAAGCACTTCGCGCGTGCGGCATAGGATGAACCGAACTCACTGTTTCGAAGTAATGTAGAATATACATCAATCACCCTCGGGTATCGTTGTACACATGAAACGAAATCCGAGTACATGTATTTAATAAAGAAATAGATTTATGCAATTCCGTGACAGGTATGCCGAGCAACTCTCTTGCATAACTGGATAACACAGGAAACTGATGTTGATGATCTCGCCACCATTGTAACGGGTTCTGGGCAAGAGGAATGGACTCCTGATCCTTGTAGTTCTCAATTTCTTCAGTTACTTTTTCAAGAACAGTTTTAGTATTTTTCTCCGCTTTCACAACATATACATCTCCAAAAATGGAAGCAAGACCAGCATTAGTTATCTTTGGAGAAAAAGAACTAGCATCTGTTAGAGCAATGCAAGCATCAGCAGATGTAGATAAGACAGAAACAGAGTCAACTTTAGCTAATGTGGATGAGTCAGAAGCATCTTCATCTGTCTTTATTCTTTTCATTTGGTGAGATGTAGTTGTGCTAATATCCTCAGCTGACAAGGCTGGTAATGCAGGAAGAGGTGGAATATCAGTAGCTGAATCCTGCTGGCATGCCTGTTTAACTTTCTTTGGCTGATTCTGTTCATAAGAAGTGGATGCAGCCAGAGCCAAGCGGTTGAAGACTTCAAATCGATTGTTGTTAGTCAGAACAAGGGAGGTTTTTGAACCTGGGGTCCAGAGCAGTTGCTATCTGAAGGAAATCCTTGTTTCCTTCATATCTGCTCGAAATATCGTTCACAATAGTTGCTTTCATGTATTTCACCAATGTTGAATCATGATCGGACGGTTCCATAAATGTAGTCAACAGTTGATTCTGCAGTGGAAGAATGATGGATATTGTGGGTGTTTCTTTTGCGCACAACACTGTTGTGATTGCCCGTAGTAGTTTCAAACACGCCAATACTTCTTCAGCATTGCTAATGTCAGTTTCCTACAAGGTACTTACATCTTTGTTCACACTGCGCACCTCTTTGCTGTTTAGGGCAGCATTTACAGTTGGTTGTAGTTCCAGAAACCTTTCAATCATGTTAGCTGCTGAGTTCCATCGGGTACATACATCTTGAATTAGTTGTATTTTGGTAAGTTTAGGAGCTCAATTTTGTCTGTTAGTATTCCTACAGCAACTGAACTGCGGTGAAAAAAGCTGACAATTCTTCTGATCCTGCCAAGAAGCCTGCTAACATCATTGATTTTCAGACCTTTCTGGGCAACTAAATTTAAAGTGTGTGGTTACATTCTGCTTCTGATACTGCGACAGCCATGTTTGAAGCATTGTCAGTTACCAGTGGATGATTGGATGAAATTCCCCATACATTAACAGCTGACAACAGAACTGCAGCAATATTTGGACCTGTGTGACTCTCATGTAGACCTCGTATTTGTAGCACATAACCCTGAAGTTTCCAATCAAGAGAAATAAAACATGCAGTTACTGTTAGTTGTTAATGCAACTTTAGATGCTAAGTGCAAGCATGCTTTTACGTCTTCCTTGACTTGCAAATATATATCTGAGATACTTTTCTCAGAGAAGACCTGTCTAGATGGCACAACATATCGTGGATCAAGCACTGATGCCATGTTTAAAAATCCTTTGTTTGATACAACACTCTACGGCCGCAAATCGTGAACGATGAAACTAGCAATGGTGTGCTCAAAGCTAGTTCCGGACGGCTAATGTTGGTGAAGAACAAAAACCGGTATACCGGTATTACTATACTCGTATCTCGATATACCGTTTCGGGCATTTTGTATCGCAATTTACCGGTAAATCGGTTTATCGTTACATCCTTAGTGTTTAATGTTAAATGATAAATTGTATTCATTATCTTTGTTGTCTTCAGGTGACGCCATTGGTCGTCAGTGGTGTTTAGGTGACGCTATTGGTCGTTAGTGATGTTTATTTTGTCTCTAGCACTTTCTTTTGTACAAGTTTTATTACCATTTCATGGGTTCATTGGTTCTTTAAATAGAAACCACAGTGACTTTAAACCAAGTAAGTAAGACAAATCAGATAGATATAACACAACCATTCAGATGTCTGAACTGTGATTTTGTGTCTCTTCTTCACCTCAGTGTACAAAGACACGCATTATTTTGTTACATTTTTGGAGTTATCTTGTTAGTACTTCAAACGTTCAGCTTTTGATCTTATAAATCATGGTTAAAGTTGTCCAAATTGTCTGCAAAGATAAAGTCTACGACCTGGAGATTTTGCCAAGTTACTAGTTCAAGTGATATGCATCTGAAATATATAATGCATTTTGTTTTTACCTCGTTCACATTCTATTTAATTGCGATAAATATCGCAAGGTTATAAATCTCAATCGAGGGCAAAGATTTGCCGGCTTAAAAAGATTCAGTAATAAAAAAAAAAATGTTTGAGGATTCCTCTGCTTAAATAAACGGGATGGATTTTAAGGCAAAGAAGAGAAATGAATAGTGAATTTTCATAAAACTAGCAGCTACGTCAGACCATACCATGATTAGAAGAACAGAAAGAGGAAAGTAACGGAGAAAAGAAACTTGAGAAGAAACAGTACATGAACAAATAGAAGAATACATGGATGGAGAACAATGACAATCATTTTAGGCAAACATACTACAATGGTGAAAATGTCAGATTAATTCACAAGAAAATTTTACAAGCACTAAAAGAAGACATGTTTTCAGATACAGCAATGAAAATATAATGTGTTGGATGCATTGTACCGCAGATGGCACGGCAGATAACTAAAGTTTACATGGCCTGCAGGTGTTAGTGATGAATGCCGTCATATTTATGATACGATCCCATATGAATCGGTGTCAGAGATAAATGCAGTCATATTGATGATACGATCACATGTTCACTGGTGTCAGTGATTAATATTTTAAGCATATGGAGTAAAGCATTTACAAGTAAATATTTTACATTGAAGCGATTCGTCTTCCTTTTTTACTTTTCTATTGATCCGGGTTTTTGTACAGCGAAGACTCATTAATACCGTCCTATTAGCCGTATCTGATTGACTGTCTAGTTCAGACGACGTGTGACGCACTTTTCAGGCGTGAAGCATTCAATTCGTTGCATAGCGGATGGTTGATGGTGCTGAATCGTTCGAGTTACTCAGTATCTGACTTTTGTGCTTCGTGATATCATTCTATTTTGTTTCCCGTTTCGGTATTTGTAAACGGCAAGTTCAGCTTGTAACCATTTAATGAATTTTCTACAACATTTTGAGAGGGCCAGACCTGGTGAATTGCCTACGTCTATGCCAAATGAATCTCAGTATCCGTAAGATAAATCATTCTATGAACAAACTAGGTGACAGCGTTCCGTTCAACCCAAATGGTTGAAAGAATTCCAGTGCCTGATGTATGACGAGAAGAAACAAATCATGCACAGTTGACGAACCCTCATATTTGCCAAAGGAACAGACAACTTTAAAACTGAAGCCATCGAACCTCACCACACATTTCTCTTAAAAGCTGCATCCAAACTAGTGGCAACTAGTGCAGCAACTCTTTGTGTATTCAGGATAAATCAAGCTGAATATGGTAAACTGGTTATAAAATTTAGAACTGTAATAATACTAGTAAAATGTCTTCTGAGCTCTAACTTCTTTTAAGAATTAAGTGGTGTGGAATCTGATGGTTGTAGTTCTAAAAGCGACTAATATATTAATTATGAAATGGAAATATCAGGAGAACTCTTTAATGGACAGTTTCGATCTCCAATGGTCAGCTCCGCCCACTTAGTTACTGTTGCTCGGATCACAAGCTATCTTCAAAATGGCGGATTTAGCAGCATCAGCAACAGATTCATCGGACATCATTCCTGACATATTTCTGAAACTTTCCTACTTGATTGCAAGAATCTTTCAGATTTGGTGTTAAAGAATGGCCTGAACTATAAAACAAAAGGATATATTCATAAAATTTAGCATTTTTGATGGCTAAAATCAGGTGAAGGTTGGAGGACGTTGCTGGCAGTCTATGAAGAAGAAAGAACAATTTACACAAACTGCAAGTAGACTTTTCGCTAGAAGAGAACGAACCGAATATCATAATCTTTCTGTACTTGCAAAATTGTGTATGTTCATTCATTAACTCGGAACTTCTGATATGACTTCGATATTTAAAAAAAATAAATTAAAATAGTATTTCGCTATTGTCATGGGCTGGTGGAGAAGATGTGAAAGATCTCCCCCACTCCTTAGGGTTTTGGTTATTGTTATCTAGGAGATGATTGACTACTGTGTTATTGTCCGGATCGAAGACATATACAATAGCATAATACGAGCACCCGTATGTAAAATACAGCAATTTAATCGAATTGCAAAAACACCAAAAATGAAATCGAACATTGACATGTGAATGATACTCTTTCTCTCAGAAACAGAATTACAAAATTGTGCAAATTCATTTAGCCGTTCTGTTTCTGATAGTACAAATTTCATCTTATGATCGAGAGACGACTGATACAACTCAGATTGTAGGCATGACTGCATCATCTGGTGTTTCCGGTCCTTTCCCAGTCACTGCTGGTGATCGGTCAGCATCTCTCTCTCTCTCTCTCTCTCTCTCTCTCTCTCTCTCTCTCTCTCTCTCTCTCTCTCTCTCTCCTTTTAGCATCTTCGGGTTACCAACCTTTCGGTTGCAATTTGCACTATATTTCCTCTGTGCTGTCCTAATGGAGCCATCTGTCATGGTTTTCCTTCAAATGAAGATATAAACGAACCTAACTACTGTCAGGTTTGTTTTTTCTTCTCGTGCGATGAACAAATACTCTCACTCTTTTCATCCAATATCGTCTATCCAACTCAACAGAACTAACTATGGTCATTTTGCCCTAATGCACAAACAACCTATTATCATAAACTGATGCATGGTTAGCGGCTTTTACACTTTGAACTGAGAAAACTGATATAATTAGTCCTCTCCGATATTATTATTGCCCATCTGTGGCCATAAATTTAACAGCTGACCTATTAGCCGACATACCTTCCTAATACTACACCATCGTTTCAGTTAGAAAGAATTCACAACTTAATTACGCAAGAATTATTGGACTTCACTCCTTGTCCCGACTACGTTTCTCTGCTATATAGCTTTTCATTGACGCACATTTCCAGACATGGAAGAAGATCAATTCTCAGAATACCTTATGCAAAGCGTGAACTCTTTACGATACAAATCACACACACACACACACACACACACACACACCTTCGTTTAGTTTAGACAATCAGGATTACTACTTTACCCGCCAAAATTCTTAATAGTCCCATAGAAGTCAGAAAAATCTTTCTAATCCACCTTTATTATGAAATATTCTAGAAAATTGAAAAACTCTTCGTGAAGACTGGCATATAACTGAGTGGTTGGAAATAAAGGCGATAAGTATTTACAAATTAGTCAGACTGTTAAAAAGTTAAATCTGTACAACCTAACAAAGGATAAGATACGAAACTCGCTTGATGACTAAGTGCATCGTATTCGCTTACATGAAATGACTTTAATGACATTACGTCAATGCTTTAAAGTTCAGAAAAAGAACTTATACAAATCCTGACGTTTTTTCATAACTGGCCCCATCTAAGCAACTACATTCAGAAGTTTGGCTTATTGCTTCATAAAGATATTAGTGCTACGCATTTTCATAACTCCAATGTTAAAAAATTACAAGTTCATTAAGGGATTGTAGATAAACAGCAAGTGGACACAGAACATTTCCCATTCCAAAATATCCAATTGACTTCTATTTAAATTAGCCCTGTGAAAACTAAAATAAGAATTGAATTTAACTGAATAATTCATTATTTTAAAAAGTTAGTCCTGTAGTTAACTTCTGATAAATATTACTATGCATATGAATTACATTAATTTGTCTATGCATTTGTATACGAATTAAGTCATTTGACAGCACGTAACAAATTGTTTTCAGTAATACTGAAGGCTAATGGTGATTTCACTTTTCAAACCTGTTCAAACAATTGAAGATTCGAATGCCATCCTCAAAATAAACTCTTTGCAATTCCTACACCCATTCACTATAATAAAGTTGGGAAGGCACTGTCATTGCTGTTAGGTCATGGAAGGCACTGTCGGTGATATCTTGTGATTTTTCAAGATTGGATAATTATTTGTCTTCAGCCACGTTAACAGTTCAGCATTGAATCTAACATCCAATCTTGTTTGAAATGATTGTACAGTCAGTGTAAGGACAGTTTAAACATATTTTTACAGTCCGTTTAAATATATTACAGGGAAGTGCAGAATTTTATGATTATTGTATTAACTATTATCTCGTCCTTGTGGACTCTATAAGTATAAAATTACACAGCAATAATTCCCAACAATATCCTACCAATCTATCGATAAACTTTCATCCAACAGCTTAGATTCATGTCCATTAAGAAACACAAAAATATCCACACAGACGGAATAACCGTTGATCTATTTCGAATATAAAAGACATGTTATTATCCCAATGCAATGCATCCACTTAAGTGCTATTATTGATTTGCCTCAATTGTTGTTTACGTGTAACCTGTTTTAGCCCGAATTCTACCCCTTGCAGCGACATGGAACTAACTTATTGATTATATGAAAAAGCAGCAGTAAAATAAGATTATTGTGAGCGAAGTCTTTATTTCAGAAAGGAAGTAATCGCTCGCATCAAACGATATATTGAACAAAAACTAATGTCCTTGAGGATATTAAAGTCTTTGGATTTGTCATCCTTCGCGTGTCTTGATAATGAAACATGAGTCTGGGAATTAAGCTCTTGCAATGGCCGTGGCATTGTATAATAATTTCTTGTGACACAGTATTTATTTATTTATTTATTTATTTATTTATTTATTTCCTTTTTTCCACCGATAACGACTTGTATGCCATTTTTACTCAACGAGAACGCAATTGCTTATTTGTCGTCATTTAGATGACACTTACAATTGATGAAAGAAAAGAAAATTTGTCTGACTGATATAGTTAGAAATATACTATATCTAGAACTGATACAGTTAAAAATATGCCGTTTTTAGGACGACACATGATCCCCATAGACAGTCAAAGTACTCTTTATTTCTAAAGCTCTATCTGAACTGAATTTAACTATGACTTTTTATCCGAGCCCCTCCCTCCCCCCACCCCACCCCCATCCCCGCAAAAGGCACCCCCCCCCCATTCATGTCAGTTTGATTGGTATTTTACAGCATACCAAATACTTGAATGTTACACGGTGCCTAGAGCAGTGAAGTCACCTGCCCAGGGATAACGCATGACAGCCGGCCGAATCATGATTTGACTGTAGGATGCAAACTCGCATCCTTCCAATTGATCGACCGGCTCTCTAACGTAGAATATTGGGATATAGCTTCCCCCTCACTTTAATCAATTTAGCCAAAGAACTATAAATGCCCATTATGAATGTTGTGAATTCTGAGTGTGTGTGTGTGAGAGTGAGATTTGGATTTTTAACGTAGCTCAAAAACACATTCAACTTGAGTCCACGTTCAGTGGCGGTGTATGTAACTTTTACAGGCCGCCTTTACTGCTCTAATACACTGAACTCAGGAATGACCACATTCGTATAGCCAGACTTGGTAGTTCCCGGCAAATATCAAAAATGCGTCCTAAAAATAATGAATTATAGAGGTTGTGCAAATCATCCTAAATACGGCATTACTTAATAAAGCTGTTTTAGATTGCACGAGTTTGCTTATTACCGAATGAGTTGTATGAAATTGCACATATTCCTATAGCTGAATTGGCTCTATTCAATGATCGTTTACAAATTATCTAACATGCTGTAATAAATAACACATTTGCCTGGTACCTAGTGAGCCGTGTTAAATGGCCAAATTTGCCTATTGCGTAATGAGCTGCATTAGATTACACAGTTGACCTTTAAATAATGAAATGTTGTACATTTGCCATTACAAAATTGACCTTTACCTAATGAAATGTTGTACATTTGCCATTACAAAATTGACCTTTGCCTAATGAAATGTTGTATATTTGCCATTATATAATTGACCTCACCTAATAAACTGTTGCTCATTTGCCAGTGTGGGTAGAACTCTGATCATAGAAATATAATAAAACTTTGAATGATCAAAAATTTGTCGGCAAATGAGCGTGTGTGCAACAGATTTATCACAGTAAGAATACTGTTTTCACACACACGATGAACTAAATTAAAAAGATAGATTAAATCAACCACAAGGCTATCCTACTGACAAGTGTATTGTTGATATATATGCAGCCTTTCCAATTAACTTACCAATGTGTCGTGTGTGCATATATATATATATATATATATATATATATATATATATATATATATATATATATATATATATATATATATATATATATATATATATATATATACAACTATGTACGCTGCATCTTTGATATAGCGGAAGCTTTAAAAAATACTAAAAGGAAACGAGACTTACCGAGTTTCCTTCTAAATGAAAAATGTATACAGCTAGTGGTATATCAATGATACAGCGTACATACTATATATACATACTATAGTTGACGGAATGAATGAGCTCATCACACCCCTGCTCAATGTGTCGTCTTCAAAGTGTACTTCTGCCTAGTTTTGGCTATTCATAATCATCTTTGCTAATTGATTACCTGGTTCTTTTCTCGAACTTCAATTTTGATTGACATTAATGAAACAAATATGATATATTTATGATTTTAATAGGAAAGATGGTTCAAATGAGGAAAGTAGAGCACTGCAAACACAACATAATTCTGTCATGGTTCCAGTAAGAAGCGAGTAGCAGTTAGAAAAGATATAAATTCACGTTAATATTTTGCTTGTCTATTAGAAGAAGAAACTTACCATAGCCTAGTTCGGTTGACCTCCGATAGATCACATCTGAAGTAAAGAGAGAGGGAATATTGGTTGATCCCTAGAGAAGAACAGGCATTTAGGTCGTGTATTATTTTTTTTTTTATTTGAAGAATAAAAATAGCTCCATACGGTACCGCACAGTGAGAAAAGAACACAGTCTGCAACCAAGAGGTTGAATTAGACTGGTATATAAATGCATGTATATAAATCGTCAACCTTTGTGTCAACTATCCAAGAGATACCACTCCGCATCTCATTATTCAATACCCAATCAGTAGGACCACCGAAAAAGCGCACAGAAAGAGTTAATTTTATCAACGATCATAATATCGACGTCTTTTTCCTGACAGAAACATGGCTAAAAACATCAGGCGATAAACCCAAGTGCGCGGATCTAACATCCACCGGTTACTCCATCAAGTCGTTCCCCCGCCACTCTTGCGGAGGTGGTATTGCTGTCATCGCAAAGAACTCCATGGTCAACCGTCTTAACCACACTACAACCTTCAGTTTCTACTACACATCGTTTGAACTAGTCCAAACCACACTCACACTAGAACAAAGGTTAGTCCATTTTTTCTGCGTCTGCCGCCATCCTCCTAGTAGAAAAAACAAGCTGACTGAATCTCTCTTTTTGGAGCAGTTTCTGAATCTACTGGAGTATGGAAATTCGATAGGTGGCATCATGATTATTCTTGGAGATTTCGACTTTCACTTTTACTGTCCTGGAAACCCATACACATCAAAACTCCTAGATTCCATTCACGTTTTTAATCTCAAACAGTCAGTTAGCCAACCCATTCATAAACATGGTCACATTTTAGTCTGGATTCTTTATAGACCTGATGATAATATTCTACAGTCCTCCCTGGTGTCCCACGAACTTGCATCAGATCACCTCTGCATTATATGCCATCTTGACGTATCAGTCGCTAACCCTCCAACTTCATTTGGTACCAAGAGAAACCTCCGTATGATAAAATAGAACCCAACTAATGCATGACATCCAAGCAAACCTAAAATCCAGGTTACCTCCTATAGCAGAACAACTTGATAACTGCCTGCGTTCATTACTTGACAAACATGCTCCAGCAACCAAGTGCAGAGTTTCAGTTCAAAAGTGTTATCCGTGGTATAGCAGTGTTAGGGACCAGCTTCGCACTGCTAAAAGAGACCGCCGTAAAGCTGAGAGGCTTTGACTTTCCACCAGACTCACTATTCATAAGCAAATCTATGAAGCCGCTAAGAAGAATGTCACAAACATTGTCCATGCAGCGAACAAATGTACACCATTTCTGTCTACCTTCTCTCCAGTCGACCATCCGGACCTGTTTGCAAATTTCTTCTGTGACAAAGTACAAGCCAATAGAGATAAGCTTGACAACACAATTTCAATTGACTCGTCGTCACCATACACCATTAATGTCAAAAATCTTAGAAAAAGTTGTTCTATCCCAGCTTGTATCTCATCTGAATTCAAACAGTCTTTTTAAAAATGAACAGTCTGCATATCGCCCTTGCCACAGTACTAAAACTACTCTTCTGAAAGTAGTTAATGGCCTTCTCTCTGTTTTGGATAGCGGAAACATTACAGTTCTCACCCTCCTTGATTTATCTGCACCATTTGACACAATAGACCATGATATATTACTTCACCGTCTCCAGCATGTATTTGGCATTCACGATACAGTCTTACTATGGTTCAAGTCCTACTTGGTCAACAGGACACAAATTGTGTCCGCAAGTGGAAAACACTCCAGCCCAGTTGATCTATGTTGTGGTGTTCCACAGGGGTCTGTTCTTGGACCTGTTCTCTTCATTCTATACACTCAGCCACTCTCAAATGTCATAGATTATCATCCAGTGTCTCACCCACCGTACGTTGATGACACCCAAAAATACAAATCTAGCCACCCAACTGAAGTTGAAGCTACCATCCAAAGTGTAGAGAGGTGCATTTCCGATGTGAAATCATGGATGACATGTAACAAGCTGCAGACGAATGATGATAAAACTGAAGCCATTCGGATTACAACACAAAGACTTTCTCATTCACATCCTTTACCTCAAACAATAAATATCAGCAACACCAACATCAAATTCACACAGTCAGTACGAAACCTAGGTGTTACTCTTGACAGTACTATCTCTCAATACATCAACATGTCATGAACATATGCAAGGCTGCATATCATGATCTGAGATGCATCAGCTCCATTCGCAAGTATCTTTCAGTTGATGCCACTAAAACACTTGTGTGTTCCTTAGTACTTTCAAGACTGGACTATTGTAACTCAATTCTGTCTGGTTCGTCTCAATATCTACTCCAGAAACTTCAAAAAGTTTAAAACACAGCTGCTCGGATAATCCTTAGAGTACCACGATCAGAGCAAGTCTCTCCCCTGCTCTGTACCCTACACTGGCTATCCATTCGATCCAGAATTAAACACAAAATTTGTTCTCTGTGCTACGTTTCACTGACGGGCTCCAGTCCAACATACCTATCCGACCTCACCCATGTGTACACAAGATACTTACGCTCCTCTTCTGACACTCGTATTCTCATTATTCCCACTATGAAAATACAGTCATATGGACAACGTTCTTTTGCATACCAGGGCCCAGCAACGTGAAACAAATTGCCCACAGTGATCTAATTCAAGAGCGCTCTTAAAACTCACATATTTCAACTGCAAGACCTAATAAGTTTTCCTTACCTTAAATATTTTCAGCATGTTTTCTGTTTTTTAATTTCAAGGTGTTTGTTTTTATTTTTGTAATCATATCATTATATATGTTTTTAAGTGTTGTCAATTGTTGTAAATGCTTAGAGTTTCTAAAGATTAGGGGCTAAATAATTATTATTATTATATGGTGTGACCAGAAAGAACATCGAACCTGTCAATACATTGAACATCAAGAGATTGAAAGTGTATTGTACTTTCATGGTTACATATATAGTATAACCAAATCATGGAAAAGGGTAAAATTTGACATTTATGATGAAACCGTTGAGAAAATTAGAATCTAAGCGTAATATATAAACGTCTGAGCTTATGAAATTGACCAAACAGGTATGTGGAAGTTGCATTTCACTGCATAATATTTGTTAAAAATTAATAATATTTTTGCTTGTTTCGCGGGTATGATTTTTTTTCTCCCTTTGGGAGATTTCTGTCCTGGTTAATTCATTAATTCATTCTTTTCTTCATCAGCTGTACCATTAATCCATGGAATTATTATTTCCTAATTCACTGCGTCATATCGTTCCTTAATTAGTTCATTCACTAATTCATAAATAATCTTTCATTTACACATACACAAATATATATATATATATATATATATATATATATATATATATATATATATACCTATATATATATATATATATATATATATATATATATATATATATATATAATCATTAGATCATCTTTTTCAACTATCAACAACATCCACGTATATGTTATACGTATACACTCATTGATATTTGCTCTTTTCAGTTCTTTCTTCTTTCATTCATTCGTCCACTTGTAATTTACACTAGTATTTTCTGTGCCTATTGCTGCGCTAAATTGCTTAAATTCCGGAAAGATCTGTCGGAGGCGAATACGAGCTATCACTTGTGGATTTGTTTCACTTGTTGTCGATTGCCCACGATATTAATCTTTAACTGCCAAATTTACCGTATGTACCTTAACACCATGAATGCTTTAATGATGGATTTTTTTAGCGTGAATGCCATGCGTATGATAAATTCGATGTGACACTTACTTCATATAGTCCTTCACAGGAATATGTACATGTAAAATTTCTAATGTTAATAACACACAAATTTTATCTACAAATGTTAGATTCCTGTAAGGTTGAATCCTTAAAACGAAGGGACATTTTCCGATGGGTAAGACAGAAGAATGTATCTATTGTATGCATGCAAGAAACTCATTGTACAAAGACAGATTAAATCTATTATGTTGCTGAATGGGGATACCAATGTATATTTAGCCACTGTACTAGTAATAATGCTGGGGTCTGAATATTCTTCAGAAAGGCCTTTGAATTTCTTATCGATAGAGAAAGATGTGACAGTCATGAGGGATTTGTAATATTAGATATTACGATTCATGGAAATAGAATAACCCTCGTAAATTTGTTTGGGTATAAGGATGACAACCCTAGCTTTTTTTTAGAAATCTAAAGGAAGAAATGTCAGAATTTGAAAACTCATCAGCTATTGTGTGGAGATCGGAATATTATGCAAGACCCTGATCCAGATATTTGTAATATTTTATATGACAAACACCAACAGTCTAAAGCAGCAATTCAAGACCTGATAAACGAACTAGAATTAACTGACCCCTGGAGAAATTCCAATCAAGACTTAAATCTGCACCCCTGGAGGTAAAGTTTCCTTTGAAAGAAAGTTGATTAGATTAGTTTCTTGTATCTGATGATATTTATATGAGTATACCTGATGCACTTATCATACCAGGTTATAGGACTGATCGTTCAGCTATTGTTTTGAGTATGGCTTTTTGAGTTTTGAGTATGGCTTTTTCAAAGTTTCCAAGGGAGAAGGATATTGGAAATTTATGCTTAGCCGTTGGGGGATAACAATTATATTGACTTGGACAAAAAGTGTATAATCGACGCAAAAAATAAATATTAACTAAAGAGAAATAAAGATGACTATCCTCATGTTTCTCTTTCCTGTATATGATCAAATGTTCTTGGAAATTTTGCAAATGAAAATATGATTCGAAACTATCAATTATTATATAAAGAAAACAAAGGAAAAATAGGAGAAATTAAAGAAACTTGGACTGGCAATATTAGAAATTCACAGAGAATTATCGGATTTCGTAGATGGGGAAACTCTCGAAAATTTAAAAAGAAAATAGGACTAGGAAAATCTTGGAAAAATACATAGAAGATCCAAAGCTCGATGGTATGAGTTGGGAGAGAAAAAGCATGAAATACTTTTTAAATCTTGAAAAAGAAATAATGTCAATAAGACAATGAAGGAAATCATTTTAGAGGATGGGATAAATATATTTGATCAAGTACATATCTTAGAAGCTCAAAACCAGTTCCATATGGAATTACACCATGTAAAATTGCTTAGCTCGATATTAATGATATTCAAGAAACTTAAAATCACAATATTAAACTTAGTCCAGAGGAAAGAGAATAATGCGAGGGTCTACTTACAGTAAATGTATACAGCATGTCACTAAAACGGATGGAAAATGGGATAAGTCCTAGCTATGATGGTTTTACGGCAGAGTTCTATAAATCTTTTTTGAAGGTTATTGGGGAAGTTTTATGCAGATCAATAAATTATGTATATACTGTAGGAACACTTTAAGATTTTCAGACTCAGGGAGTCGTTGCATGTCCACCAAAGGAAAAGAAAGACAGAAGATATTTAAAAGCTGGAGATCTATATCGCTCCTATATATAGACTACAACATAGCTTCGAGAGCTATTGCAGTTAGGATTTAAAAAAGTTCTTCCATCAATCAGTGATACTTAAAAAGGATTTATGCAAGGTAGATTCATTGGACAAAATACCAGGCTATCATATGATATCATGGATCAACTAGAGAATGAAAATATATACGGTTTATTAATGTTAATAGACTTTGAAAGAGCCTTCGAGTCTATTAACTGGAACTTGTGGGAATAGCTTTACAGTCAATTAACTTTGGTGATTCTGTTTGTAAGTGCTTTAAGCTATTTTGTAATAACTCTAAATGTTGTGTTATAAATAATGGAAATATATCGTCATTTTTTTAGACTTGAAAGAGGATATCTTCAAGGGATCCTCTTGCGTCTTATTTTGTTTTTATCGGTGTGGAGTTTTTAGCTATAATTGAAGGCAAATGTCAGTAGGTATAAATTGGGTCAATATATCGATGA
Source organism: Megalonaias nervosa (assembly GCA_016617855.1). Taxonomy (NCBI): domain Eukaryota; kingdom Metazoa; phylum Mollusca; class Bivalvia; order Unionida; family Unionidae; genus Megalonaias; species Megalonaias nervosa. Next base: position 33,955 of record JAECUM010005294.1, read on the forward strand.
CGCTTTTATTCTTCTCGATGGATCTCAACATTCTCTTAAAGTAGCTATGACTATCTTGTAAAAATTGTCCTATTATCTGAACCTAATGTAACATAACAAAAACGAAGGCTATTTGGGCTAGAAACAAGAAATTTTCATATGAAAGAATATGTCCCGATATGGAACACAACTGGTCTTATTCCATTTTTACACTCCTTGGCATCGATTTTTCTCTAGACTTACACAAATAGTGGAAATTATATATAGGAAAAAAACTAACGAAGACAAAAGGAATTCTGGCAAGCTGGAGTCAAACACATCTTTCAATAGTAGGTAAAGTAATTGTTGTAAAAACTCGTTTTACCCATATTCATACATCTTTTTCAACAGTTCCAAATCCATCAGCAAACATCGAAGCAGAACTAAATCATACCTATTTTAAGTTTGTATAGGGTGGGAAAGTATAGAGAATTGGATTTGATATATAGTATCCCCGGAGAATGAGGGAGGCTTATATATGATACACATGTAATCATCCATTATGATATATTAAGGTGAGATGATTTAAAGATTAATGGAAAACGAGGATGGAGCGTGGTAGAATCTAGTCAATATAAATATATTCAGAAATATGAAGGAGAAAATTAAAATAATTTGGTAATGTCATTAAATACAGATTTTGGAGATTTGAAATTTTGGCAGAATCTAATTGGAAAGAGAATCCGCATCCAAATGAGTATTTATCCCTGAGTTGTGTGGGGTTTTTTAAAGTTTGTACCACCTAAAATGTTCCAACAAAACAAATCCTGGAAACATATCGGCATTGAAGTTAAAGATTTAGTTCATGATCACAGTAAATTAATACCATTTGAAATGATAACACGAAAAACTGGATGTGATGATTCTTTTTAAATACTTTTCATTAATATCGAAAATTCCAAAATCTTCGAAAGATGGAATCAAAACGTATTTGGCTAACAATAAGTTTGACAAGCAGAAGGATACAACAATAAACATGCAAAAGCAAAATTCACTGAGGTTTGTTTACAAAGATTTGTTTAAAAAGGCAATGAGGTAACACACTGCTAAGAAAGAAACGTGCATACAGTTATTAAATAAGAATATAGGTAGTGAGTAGTGGTCTAAGACTGATGGCTGGGCGAAATTTTGTACTAGCGACACAAAGCTGATTTCTTTTCAATTTTGAATTGATTCGTTAAAATACTGCCACTAATAATTTTTTGAAAAGAATTAACATATTAGACGACGACAACTTTCTGTAAGAGTGAGAAGGAAAGTATTGAACATTTGTTCCATGGTTGCAAAAACACTTCCAAGTTTTGGTACCGTTTTTCTAAACTTTTAACAAGTTGTTGTCCAAATATTGTACATTCGTCCAAAAAAAGAAATACTTTTAGGAAATGAACAATTGGAAATCTTATAAATTTCTTGCATATTTTGGCTAAATATTATATGTACAGATTCAATATGCAAAATCCTTCCATTTATGTTTTTAAGCAAATAGTTGAAACGCAGAAGAACATTGCTAAGCTAAATAAAACGTAGGACCAATTTCTTTTGAAAAAAATGGGCCTCAATCATGAACATGTAACGTGTGTAATGCGGTAAACATGAACCAATACTGTAATTTCGCGACGTCCATGTCACCTATACACTGCATACTTATGTCAGTCTATCTAACTTATGTGTCAAAAGAGAGTGCGTGCTATAAACATGTATGTATGCGAGTGTGTGTGTGTGTGTGTGTGTGTGTGTGTGTGTGTCTTTTTGCTGTGCATTGTATTTATTGTCCCTAGATTATTCGATAACCAGCAATATTTACTAGAAGGTGACCTTTGGGATTTTATTACCCGACCCAGTGATCAGCCTATTACGGGGTATAATTAAAAAAGAATCCCAACAATTTTTGTAAAATTTAACAAATAATTTATTTCCCTAGAATATAGAAAGTGCAAATTTAAAAAGAACTTAGAGTATTGTTAATTAAATCCGAAAGAATTCAAACAGTTCTATCACAAGTCAAAATGTATGAAATTTCATTTGAATTCCAGTTTTATTCCAAATAAATTCCGATAATGAATATGGTGATGTGCGTGTAGTCTCGAACGTGCTAATGTGCCAATAGGCTGGAGTGTGATCATGTGCTAACAGTCTGGTGATGTATCACAATAATATAATCCAAAATGTTCTTGTCTGAATTCAGTATAATTCCAAATTAATGTTTTAGAATGCTGTTGCACACTTTGTAATTCTGGTAAATAATAATTTGAATCAAAAAATCTACCGAAATGAAAAATTGAACACACCAATAAGATTGATTCTGCTTTAGATGTTAAGGCAAGAATAAGCAATTGTTCCAGTAAGCAGCGTTATATATAAAGATACGACTCAATAACAGAGCTAGGATACATCTCAGTCTCCTTTATAAAACATGTAAAGTTACCAAGAAGTTTAGGAATTTCACAAGCGGAAATCTGATGTCCTAGACCCAGACCCAAATAAACATTTTTACCTCAATTGATAATGATCTGATTATTTAATCCACACTCACCGAGAAATATTAGCTAAGTATTATGTTGTCTACAAAATAAATGTTACTGATCAGGTACACCATGAGTTTGGTTTTGAACAAAGTCAAGTACTAACTAAAAGTATATATAAAATATGAGCGTTAAGAAAAGCCAACAAATAATACAAATGATATATATATATATATAGGCATATATATAGAGCATATATATATATACATATATGTATATATATATATATATATATATATATATTGGTGCTATTGTATATGCTGTTGCTATGTAGCTGGCTGGCTATATATATATATATATATATATAAAACAATAAAAATACCAAATTAATTAATACCAAACTGAAGATATTGTAAACGTATATTTAAGAATATGCTCAAATCACACAGTCTACTCGAAAATGCCATATTATGAATCATAATTAAACTTTAGATGTTTACGTAAAAGTAAGAATCATTACGATTTTGAGGCTGGTTGCGAAGTAAATATTTATCAAATGTATTAAAATAATAATAATAATAATAATAATAATAATAATAATAATAATAATAATAATAATAATAGGATTATAGTAGAGACTTGATTAATTTACTGTAAAAATATAAAAAGATAATTTTTGCTTATTAGTTTGATTCTATATTGAAAATGCATACGGTGACGGTACAAACTTTGGCTAAGCACCATGGCGATAGTACAAGTATTCGTTGAGTAATATGGAAATCCTGATATCAATTTATAACTATGACAGTCAGTAGTGGTTCTGTTACCCCTTGGGAACTACCAAACCCAGCAGTAAAATTACAAATCTGTGTTACGGAAGCTTTAACAGTTCTATTGCATGTATCATTTAAAATGTAATACACCGTATATAACAGGTAAGCTGATACATCCTCATCATCATCATCATCATCATCATCATCATCATCATCATCAATCCCTTAACCTAAGAGGCTGTTGGGGCACCACAGTTGGCTTTACAACCAATTCTCTCCATCTTTCCCTGTTCTCTACTGCCCTTTGGTAATCTCCAAATCCCATGCCTGTCCACTCCTTAATGTTGTCTTCCCACCTCTTTTTCTGTCTGCCTCTTCTTCTGCACCCTCGCACTGTGCCTTGCAAAATTGTTTCTGCCAGTCCAGATAATCTTGAGACACGACCGTACCACTTCAGTTTGCACATTTTTTACGGTGGTAAGAGGTCTTCATAGGATCCGATGGCTCGTTGGTTACATGGTGAATGTATGAGATGCCCAAGATCTTGCGGTAGCATATCATTTCGAAGGTTTGAATCCTTATTTGTAGATCTGATGTGAGCATCCATGTTTCACACGCATACAGAAAGATGGATATGACAATCGAGCGCATCAGCCTTATTTTGGAACTAAAAGAAATGTTGGTATCTTTCCATATTGGTCTCAACCTTGTTATTGCTGCTGTTGTCTGGGCAATCCTGCAAAGTAGTTCTGGTTTGGAGCCCTTATCTGTGATAATTGATCCCAAATACTTGAAGCTTGTGACTCTTTCCAGCTTCTGTCCACTGACCTTTATTTCTGCACTGATGCCATTGGTGTTTTTTTGTCATCAGCTTGGTCTTTTCGGCGCTAAACTCCATACCGTGTGCAGTGGAGGTTGTGTTGAGGCGCTCAACGAAATCAGCCAGTTCCTTTTCATTTCCTGCTAAACCATCAATATCATCTGCGAAGCGCAGGTTGGTGATTGTTCTTCCTCCGATGCTGATAAAGCCACCAGTGCTGTTCTCATCAATGGCAGCAGAGGAGATTGGATTCGAACAACAGTTGGAGTCAGACAGGGAGGTATAGTGTCACCTACACTCTTCAACATTTTCCTAGAATGAATCATGGTGGATGCCTAGTATGACCACAAGGATACGTCGACTAAGTCTTATTACCCGAGTGATGTCATATTTATGTATATTGACGACTATTGATTGAATGTCGTTGCGAAACAAAATATCAACTTTACAAGAAAATCGAATTCCCACTCATTGGGATTTAGTACAACTTTGTTATAGATTGAAGTCACATTTACTGGCCTATCTGACGCTAAAGGGAAAACAAGCTTCTACCAACTATGTGGCGTTATTACGTGTTATGTTAGTAAAAAACATATTTCCTAATTGCTGTTTGGGAGCATTGTTTCAAAGGAGATTTCAGTGGGGGTTTTGTTTGTTTTAAGCATATTTCATTGTCATTTTATAAAATAAAATGGGATTGGACACCTGCTGCTTAATTAATCTGGGTCGTTTCCCAAAATATTCAAACATGATCCAAAGATGACATTCAATTTAAAAACTTCGAGTACATTCGAGAAACAATGTCAAACATTTCGTATATTTATCATAAAAAGACACAAAACATTTCAAAGCAAATGATAATAAACATATAGGTATGTAGTTAATAAGCAATTAATGAGAGAGACAATGTGATGTGAACGAGATAGAGAGAGAGAAAAGGGGTGGTGGCATCTTGTTGGTTTTATTTTTATTTTGTTCTTTTAGTACTCGACGCCTTTTCCGATACATGTATTGTCACTTTATTTCTATGTTGGCCCATTATCTGTAAGTAAAAGTAAGAAAATCTCATTGCCATTGTCACGTACATATGATTTGAACGATAGTTTTATAGTCTGTTGAATTGACGATTTTTCGGTTACAAGGCGATTGTTGTAAGTTTGGATTTAATTTCTAATAGAAGTTTACGTGATAATACAATTGCCGGTCTAATCAGTATTTATGTCTCATAATAACACTGTGAATATATGAGACAGCCAGTATTACTTGGCGATATATAGAAGTAAGCTGTGAGAACCTGTAAGCCCCCTTCTGTCAACTGGAAAATTATCAATATCCATGTCAGTAGCTGATTCAGGAATATCGTTCAAGGGGGAGCGTAAATACATAGGGAACGGATCTGTGGGATAATCTCTTTTGCGAACCCCTGTAAACTCCTTTTAATTGTAAATTTAATTGTAAATAAAACTTACTCTGGGAAATTTGCCAGTAATTTTGCGTACACTTTTTTTTTTGTTTTGTTTGGGGTTTTTTGGTTTTGTTTTTGTTTGCTGCTTTTGTGTGTGGAAATGGTGCTCTCTCCCCATTCCCTACCCGCTTCTGCATGGTCTTCGTCTCTTTCCGTTCTGCACGCTATTTAAAATGCTTTTGTAGTACCCTTTTCTGATGTTTTCAACTATTTGAAAACAGTCTATATCACCATATCGATGAGGTTGCCCTGAGTATCGGTTACATACGTGTGAATTATCGGCATCACAGTTACAAATTATATGTATATGTTTCCTTTGAAATTGTTTTTCGTTATATAGAATGGAAACCATTCCTTCGCGCCGATAGATGAAAGAAAATATTATAAGCTTTCATGCATGTCTTAACAGTGATTATACTAGAGCAGTGAATATAGAAAAACTGTCTAATTAAGTTGCAAATAAGAAATTGGGCTTTTACCAAAATATGGAAATATCCCTAACTAATACTCTTTTTAAGTCCAAGTTTAAAACACATTTCTCAAGGAGTGGGAACTAATTTGGAACAAGCTGTCCACAGTAAACGGCATTAGTTTAAAAGGTGAATTATGGAAAAGGTATAAGTCATGATGGTATCTTTATATAGATTTGTTCTAGCAATGTGGAGCTTTGGATGCAAAATAAATTATAATGATATATACAATATATTTCTGTAGCGGTAACCCGATGTAGGTGGTAAGTCAATGTATCATGTTTTACCACTAACAAAAGGTACTTTTGTATTACATATTAAGTATTTTCACTTGCACTAGGACAAAGAAAGAATTAGTATCATTACGGTCTTTAAGACATACGACGATGAAGTCACAGTGCTAGTGTCGTTTATGGCCAATAATAGTTAAAAATTTAAGCGAAGTGCAAAGATCACAGAGTAGAGAACCTTTAATGGTTTTGTTTGAATCTGTTTGAAAAATCACCTTCTTTATACTGAGTCAGTATCGTTATACTGTTATGCCACTTAGGGAATAATTTGAATTACAATACGGAATCCTCTGAGATGTTAAGATGGAGATGCTGTGCTACATTTATTATTCTCATGGTTTTCTAAACGTATTCTCTCTCTCTCTCTCTCTCTCTCTCTCTCTCTCTCTCTCTCTCTCTCTCTCTCGGACAAATATTCATCAGCAGTCAGTTCTTTTTCATATATTTAGTCTGAAGGTTGAGGTGAAGCCCAAATTTATCTTATTTGCATGCATGTATCTAAACATGCCATTGAACGTCTTAAACTGTATGTACAGTTGGGAGAATAAATAATTTTTCGTCAACAAGAAAACGCAATTAGTAATGAAAACACGTTGCTCTAGCAACCAGTGTATTACAGAGATGAAAGCTTTACGGAGAAACTTTCCCATGGCTTCAGTGACTCAGTTTCTCTGGCGTTGTAACATATTAGAAGTGACAACACAAAAACAGTGGCGATTGTTATGAATAACAAACAATTTTTTTTAAAAAAAGCATCACCTTTTGCGTTTTTGACTCCATTTCTTCAGGAACGAAGATGGCACAGGATTCGGTAAACATCCTCTCATTTATAGACGCTGTACGTAATAGGAATCCATTACTTAATGTACATGATCTCATGACTGGGTCACTTTTTCCTTGTTTACTGTTTCGTTGCGCTATGGACTGTGATGAATTACGTGTACCAGCAACCATCTTCTCTGGCGAAAAAAAGAATACAGTCCCCGACAATGTTCTTACCATTGTGCATTAGTTTTACTAACCTTTATTAGCACAAATATACCATCACCTCATTTACAGCTATAAATGGATTGTGAAATGGAAAATGTCATGCAAAATAAACATATGTTTAACTGAAAACGCGTGATCTAAAGAGAAACTGCTTTACAATCAATGGAAAGAATTTATTTTATTTATGACAGCTTTAAATTCGAGCACACTTTCTGTTTTACAAAATTGGATAAAGAATGAACAACATTTATCAATAAAGCCATTTAATGTAATGAACAAGGCTTGCTGTCATTTGAAAAACAATGCATATCGCTTGCCGTGAAGGATGTTTGACGAGAAAATGTACCTATTCAAGGACACGTTCAATCAATCTGCTGATTATGATGAAACAACGTAGGTCTGGTCTGAGACTGCTATTAATGATAAAAGAAATAGTATTTACACAAACATATATGCGTGTAATTTGTTTTCCATCAAAATGCAATTACATGTGCAACATTAATAGTGCAATCTGAGGAACGCAGAGTCTTATGTCCCTACCATTACGTAAGCGAAATTTATATCTGTGACGTCATCGGAATGGAAATTGTGTTAATATTATCTGAAAGTATCTGGATGGAGCCAGTATGCAGTGCCATACTGTGATAATTACATTTCGGTCTTTGTCCTTATCTGATTAGCAAAAACCAATGAAACTGATACAATAGCCTGGAATAAATCTGGATGTTCTCTTGTAGGTTCTACGCCATTACGTTTTGCTTTGAGTGTATAAGGGCCATTGTTTACTTCTTGCAATAAAATAATGAGGGAATATCTCCCACTTTCATTCTCATTTCTGGTCAGGATTAAATGTACTCATCAAGTTTAGACATTAGTTATGTCTATTTATGGGCGTCCGATATTTATAGTCGCTTTTCCTTCCTCCTGGAGTGAATAATATGGAACGCGTGTTGGAAATTAAACTTGATGCAATTCTCTTGGCACCAATTTTGATGGAAAACCATTTCCATGAAGAAACTAAAAAGTTACTGGACCTTCATTTACCCCCTTAAGAGCGAACCTGTGGCATATTTTGATTAAACGAGAAAGGATTTATATGCAGGAAATACTGTGTATCACTGTTCAAGTATGGTCGTTCGACATAAATAATTGGTGTTATGGGAGAAGTAGACAAATTATGACTGTAAAAGTAATTAGCCCACTGTGGGCGATATCGTCATTAAATAATGCCTAGACCTTTCATATCGGTAGTCGACCCACTCTCTTGTGTTTCCTGTGTCGTGACAGCTTTTTTTATTGTAAGCTTATTTCGTATTGGTAACTGTATCCTCTCCTTCACATAATATCTCACGAACACCAACATAGTCGAAACTTGAAACTTGATAATGTGTTAAACATGCCGTTATACCAAACTAACTAACAAACCAAACAACCAACCATCCAACCAGCCGTTTTTGAAATAAAAAGTTAAGCATGAAGGATAGCGTGCCTTTCTTCAATGCATAACATATAGTAAGTTACGGTAAAGCCCCACTGGATATAGAAACAAACTAGAATGACATTTAATACTAATCACTATTTTAATATTCAAAATAAGTGACTCGCTCTTGACATTAATTGTAAACGTGGACTGAAGTGATTGTCAAAAAGTCGATCAAGTTTTCAAAGCGAATGTTCTGGTTAACAGACATCAAAGTATTGCACCAATATTATTGATCTGATATAGCACCAGAAAACTTTACTTTTCATAGCAAATATACAAGTTTCCAAAGGGCATTTAATACAGTTAAACGTAATTCTTAAATGCCCAAAGATTATTTGTGGATCTTCTGTTCTATTATGTATCCAATGTTCTATGTTAATTAGGAAATGCCAAATAATTTAAAATCGTTCCAGTTTGAAAAGTTTCGTGAAGATGATGCATATGTTACCAAAAAAGAAATTTGTTTTAGTGAGATAATCTGTAGAAAAGGAATATTTAAAATTTATCTGTAAACTTTATTTCTTTTGGTCATTTTGTTTTCTTATAAGCAGGCACCAGAGAATATTGTTTTTGCAGTAGGGTTAATCGTACTTATTCACAATGGCGATTCGTCCACCGTCTTCTTCAAATGAGAGAGAGAGAGAGAGAGAGAGAGAGAGAGAGAGACTATTACCTCTTCGCTTATAACAATAATGACTATACAAAAAGAGTTTCCTTTACAGTTGTTATCCATTACAATATTATTCAATTCAGACAGAAATAACCACTCCAATTTCTTCTGAATTTGTTGATGGTGTTAATGACTAAATTTTCGTTTGAATAGCATCACTGCGCAAAAATATAAGCCATTTACCCACCTCGACAAACACATTTATTAATATGAGCCTTACACCAACATCTTTTTTTTCTATGAACATTGACGCTTTAAGGAAACATATATGATATTTATTTGCAAAAGTGCCATGATTTTATGAAGTGCAGTATTGTCTTATAATTTTGTTTGTCCTCCCACTCCAACTTGAAAACTAAGACTATGTTAATGCAAGTTATTGAGCGTATTCTTTGAATTAAAGGCAGCAGCAATATTACAGTTGGTACAGCATAAAAATCGTAATCCATGTGTCGTGCGTTCGATACTTAATTCGGTCTATCCTTTGGAAATGAACTTCTCGAATTTCCTCGTCATGATATAGCCAATAACGTGTTCACAATGCTGTTAAAACTAATTAGCTAACCAACCCATCAACCAACCAACTACCGAATATCCTTGAAAAATAAGTTAAGCATGAAGGATAGCGTGCATGTCATCCATTAATGACATATGGTAAGTTACGGTAAAACCCAATCAGATATGATAATAAGCTAGAATCACATTTATTACCAATTACCCTTTTAAAATCCAAAGCCAGTGATTCACTCCTGGCATTAATTGTAAACGTGGACTGAAGTGATTGTCAAAACGTCGATCAAGTTTTCAAAGTGAATGTTCTGGTTAACGGACCTCAAACTATTGCACTAAAATTATTGATCTAATATAGTACCATGAAACGTTACTTTTAGCAGAAAATATAGAAGTTTACAAAAGGCACTTTCATACAATTAAATGTAAGTCATAACTGTCCTAAGGTTATCTGTAAATATTCTGTTCTATTATGTGTCCTATGTTCTATTTTAAAATTAGAACATGACAAATAACTTAAAATCGTGCCAATTTGAAAAGCCTCATGAAGATGATGTTTAGGTTACCAAAAAAGAATTTTGTTTTAGTGAGATAATCTTTAGAAAAAGAACATTGAAAATTTATCTGTAAACATTTCTGTTGGTCTTTTTGTGTTCTTATAAGTAGGCACGAAAGAATATTTATATATTTATTTGCAGTAGGGCTTAATCTCAGTTATTCAACATTGGAGATTCGTCCACCGTCTTATGCAAACGAGACAGACAGACAGACAGACAGACAGACAGACTATTGCCTCTTCGTATATGGCAATAATGATTATACAGAAAGAGTTTCCGTTACTTTTATTGTCAATTATAATAATAATCAATTGTAACGAGTCTATGCTTTTAAATAAGTAACAGAAAAGAGTGAAGACAACGAGCTTTGTAAAATTTAACAAAAATATATTTCCAAAGAATAAAAAGTGAAAAATAAGGAAAAAATAAACTTACGGTATTGCGAATTAAATCCACAATTAATCCAAGAATTAAATTCACAAGTCCGAGTAATAAAAAGTCCTGAATGAAACTAAGTTCAAGTCCCAAAGAGATGCAAAATTGAAGGCGATGACGTGTCTGTTATAGCCAGCGTCGTACTGATATGTCAACAGTCTTTTGTTGAATCACATAAATATTATTCCAGGTCTGAATTCAGTATAAGTTCCAATGAATGTCTTTGTCCAAGAAGCTTGTCAGAGCACTTTTGCATTTCCAGAGAAAATAATCACTTGAATTCAATAATTTGAAGAAAGTAAAATTCAGCCTAAACTGGACACAACATAATACAACTTAAAGTGCCAGATGTTAAAGCACAACTGGTAAAATCTTCACAATCACAAGATAATATAGTTCTCTGCTTGACTTCAGGTCACAAATTAGAATTTTCTAAATACAACCATTACCTAATGGAAAATAACCTTCTTGAATGATCTAATGAGCTTGTTTATTTAAAATATAATACCCTATAAAATTCACTTTGGAATCCCCAAAACCCTGACCCAAATCAACATGTTCACCTGAATAATAACTTTGTCAATGAACTCATACCCATAGAGAAAAATGAAGCTATTATTAGTTGTTTACATAAATGAAATAAAAAAAATAAAAAAAGTCAATCGGGTCAAACAGAAATGAACTCAGTTTTGGGCAAGGTCAAGTCCAGTATACAATGCTGCATTACAATAACATGTAATGGAATAAAACAAAATTAAAACTAACAGACAAACAATTAAATTAAATGTACATAACACATTTCTTACAGAATTAATCACAGCAGTTTCTTCAGAATTTGCCGATGGTGTTAATGACTAAATTTTATTTTGAAAAGCATCACTACCCAAAAATATTTTAAAGACCGTAGTTCCGTCCCATTGGCTATTTAATCAACTCGACATCACATTCTTTAATATGCACATTACACCAACAACTTTTTCTATGAACGATAACGCTTTAAGGAAACATAAAATATTTTTTCGCAAAACTGCGATAATTTTATGACTTGTAGTTATATTGTCATGACCTTTTTGTTGGTCCCCTACCCCATCTTGAAAACAAAGACTACCTTAGTGCAAGTTATAGAGCTTATTCGTTGAAATTAAAAGCAGCAGCGGTATCTCAGTTTGTACAGCGTTGGGATCGTAATCCAAGTGTCGCGCGTTCGATATTTAATTCAGTTTGTCCTTACAAAACGAACTTCTCGCATTTCCTCGTCATGATATAGCCAAAATTGAGTTTAAACTGCTTTTGAAACCTATTGCTAACCAACCAACCGACCAACTAAACATCCTTGTAATAACACTTATGCATGAAGGATAGCTTGCATGTTTTCTATGGATGACATATGGTAAGTTACGGTAAAACCCCAATGGATATAGTAATAAGCTAGAATGACATTTATTACTAATCACTATTTTAATATCTAAAGCCAGAGACTTGCACAGCTTCGGTGGCTTAGCGGTTAGAGCGTCCGCCTCGGATGCGGGAGGTCGCGGGTTCGAACCCTGACCGATTCATACCAAAGACTTATAAATATGGTACTAAGTGCTGCCTCGCTTGGCGCTCAGCATTAAGAGGTTCGTGGTTCGTGTTAGGACTGGTCGGCCTGGTGTCAGGATAATGTGACTCGATAGAACATAATGCTACATATCTTCGGCATGATGCCCCATTGTTAGACATCGCTATAAACTGCCACACTGCAGACATCGTATTGATATCACTAAAATTGTTAAAGCTACCTTAAAAATACACACACACACACACACACACACACACACACACACACACACACACACAATGATTCGCTCGTGACATCAATTGTAAGCGTGGAGTGAAGTGATTCTCAAAAAGTCGGTCTAATTTTCAGAGCGAATATTCTGGTTAACAGACATCAAAGTATTGCACAAAAATTATGGATCACATATAGCATCAGGAAACTTTATTTTTCATAGCAAATATACAAGTTTCCTAAAGGCTTTTTCATACAAATAAACGTAATTCGTAAATGCCCAATTTGGAAAGCCTCGTGAAAAAGATGCTTAAGGTACCAAAGATGACACTTGTTTTACTGAGATAATCTATAGAAGAAAGAACATTTTAAATTTATTTTGAAAATTTTATTTTTTTATTCTTGTTTGTGTTTTTATAATATGGCTGAGACTATTATTTAATTTGCAGTAGGGGTTAATCTCAGTTATTCACTAATGGCGATTCTTCAGCCGTCTTATTCAAACGAGAGATAGAAAGGTTATCATCAAAGGCCCTGAAAGATAGCCAAAAACTCATGTATTTACCACAGTGAAGTCAGCTCTTTGAGCAATGGGCAATACAAAATACAAGTTCGATTTCGCTTAAATGATTAAATTAAAATAACTAAGCACAACCAAAAAATTTTTTTACAATCTAACTGCATGAAAATTTTCTGACAAGTCCAAACTAAGATTCATCAGCGAATTTACCCATACTGATAGAGGAAATAAAACCTGTGTAAGTTTGAAAGCAGAAACAAAAATGAAGGGCCGTCGGAATATATAATGACTACAGCCAATGCTAAATGTTCTGTTTAGTACTTAATATTTCTAAAGCAAGCTGGAAATCGGCCAGACAGTGCATGAATTCCATTATACATTGTATAACAGTTTCATTATTCAGCATGGAATTAATCATCAGTACTGTAAACGGATGGTTTATGTCTGTTTCAATTGCAGAGCTTTTTAGCAAACAGAAACAGATTTTAAACACCTGCGTTTAATGATTGGGCAAGCTTATTTCGTGAGTTTATATATATATATATATATATATATATATATATATATATATATATATATATATATATATATATATATATATATATAGGTGTGTGTGTTTGTGTGTGTGTGTTCAATGGGAAGTGCTTAATACTTTGAAATCTGTCCAGTTGGAAGTGTTGAATACTAGAAATTATGTTCAATAGGACGTGCTGAACAGTAGGAGATAGAAGGAAATAACAAAACTTGGTTGATAAAGTGTCTCTGTGCATGAAATGTATGATTTTTTTTCAAATAAAAGTAGTTCACAATATTACCATATATTCGTATAATGCGGCGTACTGCCTCTAACGCACACCTATCAAACGTTTCTCGTACATATGTAACCTATTGTTAACTGTGAACCAGATAAAAATGGTTCAAGGCATGCGAGTTATTTCTTGTAGTTAGAACCTTCAGAAGAAAAAAAAGATTTATTGCTAATAGTAAAATATAGGGTTTATTTGCATAATTAGTTTGACAGATACGACTTGAAAGATGTAATTGTTGAGCCATAATGTTGGTGCCAATCTGACATCTGTTGGATTCATGTTGGATAAGAACTTATTTCCACCTGAAATCGGCTAAAAGGAAGTCGTCGTTCATAACAATACTGCGTCAGAGAGTACACATAGGTACAGTTCGATTGAGCCCCCACTGCTGTTCAAATACGAATGCCTATCCAAGTAAGATTTTGTTCTACGGTTTGGCGTTAAAGGACTTCCGGTCGTGGAAGAATTTGTGTAGTCTAGAGGCTTTCAATACAGAATTGTTAAATGGAGAATGATAATTTGGAAATGGCCGACCATATATGTCTTAATTAACGAGGAAAGATTTTAGGCAATAAATATTGACGGTGTCTTGTTTCGTTTAAAAGCCTGTGTTGTCTTTCAATCTAGTAGAGCAATGTTAAGTTTAGTAGAGCAGGCGTTTTAACAACTTATCAAAGATTCTTTCCCTTACAGGGGTCGCACTATGCATGTAATGATAACAAATACTCAAATACTATACAAAACACGTGCGCGCGCGCGCGCACACACACACACACACACACACACACACACACACACACACTTTATATCGCAATTCTGAAAACAATAGTTTAATGGCAAATTTAAGAAGAAGAAGATGACGGAAAGAAAGAAAGCCAAAGAGTTGACAGAAAAAACTAAACTAGAATTTCTCAAAGATAGTTGTTAACCAAAACTTAAATTATTCATTTAGACAATGAGTTTCTTAAATATACATTTTGGTATGTGTTTAATCGACTACCATTGTTTAAATTTAAATGATGGTAGAGAAGTGGAGAAAATCAGTAAAATCAAAATCTTTAATATATGAGTTCACCTCATTAGATAAGGTGGACTCGTGTATCGAGGGTTTTGAAATTTTCCGAACTTTAATCGGGTTTTGTCCAATCATGCCAAGTGTTGATTGTGTGTCTGAAAAGATGCACATTAATAACCTGAAGGAAATCAGTCTTAATGCTTATCTTAGAATCCCCATTGTTGATAAGCCTGGCTTATCTTAGATCCCCATTGTTGATAAGCCTGGCTTATCTTAGATCCCCATTGTTGATAAGCCTGTGGATAAAATACAAGCTTAGATTCTAAAGGTATCCAAGTGAAGCAGACAATGAATTACTAACACAAAACATAGCACAAAAAATAGATAAATGCCTAGATAAATGTTCGTCTCCATTATCTGCTGAACTTGATAAATCTTACATATGTACATACATATGAACGTAGGAGATCGATAAATCGTGTATGCACCTGTTACCTCCTCAGATACATTTTTGATGAACACCACCAAAACAACTATATAGACTGCAAAGAAATATTTAGTCAGGTGGTTTTTTGTTTACCTTTCCAGTTATTCAGTTGTTTAATTTTTATGATGCATCTGTACATTTGTTGAGGATAATCTTTAAATGTTTATAAAACCTTTTTTCTGAGCACATCTTTAAAATAACTATCCTTAAAATGTAAGACAATGTGAGACCTCTTTGTTGACACGTTGCTTTCTCGAGGATTCAGACAAGGACAACACGAAAGGATGTATTGTGCATTGCAGTAGTAATTTCTATATAGGAATAAACAAAAGCTATCCAATGGATACTGTATATCTTCCTTCTTGCCGTACATACATGGTGGATAAAATTAATCAAGCAAAACTGTATCATCATATTTTACCGAAATAAAACAGTGAAAGAGGGAGAATGTAATTAAGAATTGCATATATCATGTTTCAAGAAACAATAAGACGCTTTCTTATACACGAGCGATGTAAGATGAGAATTAAAATGGTTTGTTATGAACAACTCAGCCATTAAGAGACATGAATTCAGATGTTCTCTCGAACTTTCTTTGACTAATATAGATGCTCATACTCCAGAACATAGAAATATAACGCCTGTACAAGTCTGCATTAATTGTAGGTAATGCCACATACAATTATAACGGCTGTACAAGTCTGTATTATATGCTGGTAATGCCACACTGAGTTCCGCGTATAAAATAGAGACAAACGCAACAACAATTGAAATAATTGGTAATTAATATCAGTCCAACAAGATGACAACAATTTCAGTTAATATAAACATTTCCCTCGTCTATTTGGAACTATTTTACAGCTCCAATCTGTGATGTATTCATTAACATTAGCCCTGGCAATAAACGTGTGAATAATAACATCCTCACTTACTATTAATAGAATCTTCCAATGTATCTTCACTTACTATTAATAGAATCCTCCAATGCATCTTCACTTACTATCAATAGTATCCTTCAATGCATAGTCACTTACTATTAATAGTATCCTCCAAGGCATCGTCACTTACTATCAATAGTATCCTTCAATGCATCGTCACGTACTATTAATAGAATCCTCCAATGCATCTTAACTTACTATCAATAGTATCCTTCAATGCATCGTCACTTACTATTAATAGAATCCTCCAATGCATCTTCACTTACTATCAATAGCATCCTTCAAGGCATCGTCACTTACTATTAATAGAATCCTCCAATGCATCTTCACTTACTATCAATAGTATCCTCAAATGCATCGTCACTTACTATTAATAGTATCCTCCAATGCATCGTCACTTACTATTAATAGTATCCTCCAATGCATCTTCACTTACTATTAATAGTATCCTCCAATGCATCTTCACTTACTATTAATAGTATCCTCCAATGCATCTTCACTTAGTAAAGGTTGTCTCAGTAAGTTCCACACCAGTCTTTGGTGTATGAAGTTAGATGAAACTTCCTTTGCAAAAAGTATTCTCTGAGAAAGTGAAATCAATTAACAAGTTAGAGAATTCGTAACGTGATCTCTGTCTTACTCATTAAGGAGATGCTGCGGATCTCAGTATGCTTTTATCTGAAGGAAGAACTTGTCTGTGAACTCGAGTGTGTCGTTGTCTTTGGAGCCCGCTACGATTATTTCACGCTATCGTCCTTAACACAATAAAGGACACTCAGATTAAATCAGTTTCTTTCACCTGCACCTAAATTGTACAGAGAAGTAGCAGATACTTGTTATTTTTATAATTATGTCAACGATTATATGGAATGAGGTGGATAGTTTACCTTCGGCTAGAGAAGATGACGTCAGTGGAGTAATGCGCAAACTTAATGGCTCGTGAAAA
Source organism: Megalonaias nervosa (assembly GCA_016617855.1). Taxonomy (NCBI): domain Eukaryota; kingdom Metazoa; phylum Mollusca; class Bivalvia; order Unionida; family Unionidae; genus Megalonaias; species Megalonaias nervosa. The sequence continues at coordinate 51,384 of JAECUM010005294.1, forward strand.
TTCTTAGATTTTAATCCGTAATCGGTTTTCAGCATATAAAGTTTAATAGAAATCTTTAACATTGTATTATTCTTATTTGAATTACCTATTGGAAAAAATATCGGAGTTAGAATCTATTTTGTATAAAGGGAAAATGTTGTGACGGATGGAATGAATTACAATCAATAAGAGTCTAAAATAGATTTATTTTTTTAAAACAAGATGTCAAAATTACAAACCTACTTTTACAGAATGGCCCTTTAAAGATCAATCGGTATTCAGTATTCTTTGGTTTGTACACCCATGTATAACTTGGTGACACTTTGTTTTAATAAATCACTTCAAGTGAATGAAACAGCCGTACAACTCGGCGACTGCATATGTTTTACATCTCCATTTCTAAAGACTCCAATGAATTAAACGCGTTGCTCCTTGTCCCTCAGACCGTATTATACATTTTTTTATTTATACAAAATCTTAAAATTATTTATTTATTTGTTTATTTCTTTACCGTTTTTTTATTTGTCACACAGATCGAAGGGGTTCCTCTTTAAATTTTTATAAAATAATTCCATCTCAGGTTTTCTTTCAAACTTTACAAATGAGAGTATTAATGTATCTAGTAATGTTTGTTTGGCACTGTCTTCTGATTTGCGACAGTTTCAAGAGATGTTTTTATTTGAGTAATCACAATCAATTTTTCGTAAAGGAAGCAGCATACGGTAGAGGGTGTCGAAGACAAAATGTTTTAGGAGTGAGTTTGAAGCTAACTTACACGAGGATGCTTCGTGTTTTAGGCAGATACCTTGTTCCAAAAAATACCTTTTTATTCCAGTCATTGTATGGTCACATTGACCCCAAACATATGAATGCCTGCCTTGTTTATTATGTATATGTCTATTTGTGTCTTACAGGAATGGTTATTTATGATGAGTATCATAACTCAAGGTTGAGGTCTGTGTGGAAAATTAAATTCGGTCGTCAATGCACGAAGAAGTATTATAAAAAGAGAGCAAAGTTACAGGGATTGAGGATTATATGAGGTAGCTGAGGTCATTGAAATAATGTTAACGATGAGAGACAAAAATGGAATCAAATGGCTTGATGAAGAAAGTTTTGTAAAATCTAAGCACAATAATTCGTTTTATGGGGAAATCCCCACTTGAACACCGCTAAATACTCTGATTTGACAATTAATAGTTCTATAATAAAATGATTCAGGGCACGTTTTGTCGTCTTGCTCGGGACCAGGGCGTTTGAATTCTCTTTTCATTTTATTCTAATTAAAGGAATTTCAATCAAAATATTACTTTCTTCCGCAAGAAAGGAACCCATTGTGGTCAAAAGCTGTTAGAATATCAATAAAATATCATATTATGTTTTTGCCTGAATTAAAAATCGGCCATTTTTATTGCATATGCAATCAAAATATGATCCAACCCAAATTTAAATCCTCGTATGAACAAACATATAAAATGAAAATGTTTATTTTCTTGTAATTGTGAAATACGTCAGTAATTATTGAAATAATTTGGGTATTATTTCCGATTTCACTATTTATTTTCACTTTATTTGATTGGTCATTTCAAGTTATTACGCCATGCTTACTTTAGGACACAGTATATTACCAAATAAGGCTATTAACACTTTTGTGCTTGGGATGGATCATATCTGCTTTTACCTTTAAAAAGAGAGATATTGATGAGACGAATTACAGCCCCAGGCATTGCTGTGCCGTACGCAAAATGTGTGACATATTGAATGTTGTGGATGATAAGCTGATCTGTTAGGTTCCAGACATGCTTCTAAAGGAGACCTTGAAATACATCCATAGCCTGTGAAGTTTGTGGCTATTCGCTTGAGAACTGTCTGTAGACCGGAAGAATCAAACAGAAAGTTTTAAATATGTTATTGGTGCATTTCTTTTGCATGATTCTCGGAGAAGAGCAGGACAAAATTTCGTTTAGTTGCAGAAGAATGTGCCTTCCAAATTTGGCAGATGTATCACATATTGATCTGAATATATATTAAACTGTATATCATAAGTATATATAAGTAAACCTATAAGCATATATAAGTACAATTATATATAAGAAGGCAAATTGGGTATCATACCTAATATTTTAAAGGCTGCTAAAGGGAGGCAATTCAATGAAACAACACCGTTTGCTATTTGCTTTAATATGTCTTCAGAATGGTGTATATTATGACTAATGACTCCGTCAATGTCAATGAATAGTTTTCAAAACACCCATCTAGCTTTATTTACATTCTTTTTTAATTTCAGCTCGCTCAATGGAAGAGAAAACTGTTTCACTACTGGTTGATGGCGACGAATCAACACTAGAGTTTATAGATGGGCTGATCTATGAAATGGTACGTTGAGCAACATATATATATATATATATATATATATATATATATATATATATATATATATATATATATATATATATATATCAGTGACAACCCACCCACATTGTTTAGGGCAAGAAAAAATAAGCATGAGGCCCAGAAGAAGACATTTAATGAGATATGACTACAGTTGAGATTAGACCCGTCAGTGGATATCAATATCCTAAATGATTAATCCATATTTGCTTTGTTTAACCCGATTTCGACGAGCAGATGTTGTCCTCAGTGCCAATCACTTTAAACTTATCTTTGCTACAGCTTGTACTAAATTGTTGAGACAGATTTTCATTTTGTTTCAGCTGTCGCGTATTTGAAAAATGCACCTAGATTCTTCCCCTGTTAGTTACCGCTTTTTGCAATTCAAACAATGCATGTTGAGTATTACATTACTTATGTTTTCAATATTAACATTTCTACCTGTTTTCAATATTGTTACCGTGTTTCAAATTGTTAGATAATAACACAACTTACAGCCACACAAATAAAATAATTTAAGTTTGTCTGTTTTGGTGGCTTCAATAAAATATCTCCTATGTTCCCTTTGCGTTTCAATCTTTAATTCAGACATACGTTTTTTCTAGAGAGAGAGAGAGAGAGAGAGAGAGAGCGGATCGTAAGTCGACCTTGGTGAATGGATATCTATTAAGAATAGCATTTGTGAGATTTGTGCAAATTAGTGCAATGCTCAAATACGTTAAAGACACAGGCACAGGGCTGATGGCTTTAAAAAAATCACAAGCATTGACTCAAATCCCACCAGCCCTGGCTCCAGTTCAATTTGCCCAAAAGGACCATATAGTTTTGGTATCATTTGTCACGCAACATACTAATTGCTGTATTCAATTATAAAAAGAAATAAAATCAAATCTGTCTCTTCTTTTTATCTGACCTCCGCCAAAGGACGGCCGATTTTTCATCAAAGACTCAAAAGCCGCCATGGACCACCATTGATCTCTTTATTGCTTATGACATCTCCAAATCAAAACTTACTTGATCTAAACTCCCCAGATTACAACATGTTAATTAATTAACAATCTGTTTTGTACACATGAAAGCCTTAATTGGATTACGCAGTCACGAATCACTGCTTCTGTCGCAACGATAGCTGGAACAGTTCCGATCATCGGTAGATTGACTTTGGCTGGTTTCTGTAATGCGTGGTTAGAATGCATAACCTTCAGGTGTTTTTATCTTTCTTATTTTCTTCATTTTATTTTAAATTTGTTATTTTTAAAAGCGTTAGATTTCATCTATAAGTTGGCAAATGCACTAGAAGGCCCTAAAACGACATTTTCGTCCAGCTGCCATATAATCACATGTATGTTCAAGTCAACAATCGGTGGTTTCAGCATGCCAAAAACGGATATGACGTACATTTATCCCTTTTATTGAACCTAGCCATTTAAGTATTTACTTTCCCCACGTAAATGTTTGTGATATATCTTACGATAGTGCTTTTGTACAGCAAATATAGTGCACTGTGTTGCATATGGATGTAACCAAAAGAGTGATGATGGGACAAAAGGGTTCTTTTTTTTTTACCACAAAAAGTGGATTGAACCTGTGGAATCGAACAGGGTGAGGGATGGGAAAGTCTTAAATCCTCCTAAATCCCGTAGGAAGCTAGAAAGAGTGTAAGTAAAATATATCAAATAAAGGATTACAGTATATATATATATATATATATATATATATATATATATATATATATATATATATATATATATATATATATATATATATCTTTTTTACCGCATATATAGGGACACGATAAAATAATTGTTTTTTCTCTGTCCCAGAACTTATGGTGAAATTTTTTTCATCAAGATATGTGTCCCAAGACTTAAGAAACTAAATAATTTTGTGTTTTTGTGCCCCCGTACTGTACGGTACAATAAAGTAAATAAACAAAACACTTATTCGAAAATAAAATAAAAGAAACTAACCTTGATTGTTATGATTATTCCTTCTTTTTTCATCATGCGAAATTTATGAAAGAAAAAATATATATCTACGAACTCCATATATGTAGCAGATTTCGGCTGGCGTATGCATCCTTACTGTAGTGTGTATCGCTTATGTCAGATAACAAAATCGCAAATGAGACTGGAATATCACCCGATTGCTTGAAGGTACCTGCCATTCACGCATGATACGTTATATGCAAAATGACCAAGATTGCATTGTATCAAGGTTAATTATACGACGGTATCTCGCAAATAAAAATTTTTATTTGAAAATACATTCAGTGAATGCAAATGATAATCTTTTAGCTAGCATGGGTTACATGAATGACACTCATTCTTATGAATTTAATTAGGATTCCAGCCCATGACACTCATTCTTATGAATTTATGTAAAACGCCAGCCCATCACACTGATTCTTAAGAATTTAATTAAGATTCCAGCCAATGACACTCATTATTAAATATAAAATAAGACTGATGCTTAAAGAAGAATTTTCTTTTTGAGTAGACACACGTTTATTGTGCAGTATTTTTTCCAAACATATTATATAGTAGACAGCAAACACGATTATATCGCGTTTGATACCTCTTAAAGTTTTCATAAATAACGCTCAGGTGTGATCAGGCATGATGTAATATTAGCGTCTTTTTAAAATACACCAATTAAGCAAACTATCCAGGCCAGTAAGCCAGAAAACGGGCTCAGAATGACAAGTCAGTAGGTTAACCGTGCAGTAATTTAATTAGCAACTAAGTCGTTCAAGAGAACTGTGTTTATATCCATCACAACGTTATTTCGAATATTCTATATTTGTATCACAGGATGAGCTGAAGAGCCTGTCAGGAGATGCATATGTTGTCGTCTTCTCGATTACCGACCGCCTTTCTTTCGAAAATGCCACCGATATCCTTCGTGAGCTGCATCACGAGTGCGGGACGGAGCGGGCAATAATACTAGTGGCCAATAAATCTGATTTGGTCCGCAACAGGAAGGTCCTGAGTGAAGGTCAGTAAATTGCCTATCATTAACCTGCTTTCGATTTATGATCTTTGTTAGATTTACCGCTTACAAAAACCATTAGTGAGATCCTTCTACTTCAGCCAAGCGAGAAATTTTAAGATATATAAGACCCCCGTCTTCTCTCTCTCTCTCTCTCTCTCTCTCTCTCTCTCTCTCTCTCTCTCTCTCTCTCTCTCTGATTATTATTAATAATTTATTATTATTATTATTATTATTATTATTATTATTATTATTATTATTATTATAACATCTCCAGTTCTATGAAATGGTTGACAATGACGTCAATATCGGTTAATTTAACGACATTTTGAGTTTATCTACACTGTTTTGAGTACCTGCATAAGCAGGAAACAAAACGTTGATCGCTGTAGTAAAAAAAGGGGGAAGCCATTTTGTTAAAAAATACAAAGGTTTAATGTTGAAAAAGACTTCGTAAATAGATTATGTACAAGTAAAGGCTAAAAACATTGAACTACAAATACTTATAAGTTTTAAAGTTTCTTTTTGTGTGCATGTCTGTTATGTCTCTCTGTCTGTCCGTCTGTCTGTCTATATATATATATATATATATATATATATATATATATATATATATATATATATATATATATATATATATATATGGCGGGGGGGGGTTATAACAGAAACTAAATCATATCAAATAATAACCGAAGAAATCTAGCATGAACTATCAATGTGACAAGGTTTTGCTTCAAAGTTGATTTCTTTGTTTCTTGTTTGCGTACTTTTCCTTTTCAGATTTATTAATATTGTTTATTTATGTAACACCGTTATCAAATCATGCACGTCCAGCGGTTGACAATAATATTTTGCGTGGAACTATCGTGCTTGAATCATTGTCTTGCTTAAGTATTAGTTTTACCAAGAAAATACAAGAACTATATTTATAACTTCAGATACGACCAATCAGTTATATTCGGCTATATTGTTTTATTTATGTTATGCATTAACATGTTTTGTGAAAGACCTTAACATAGGTACTACATGTGTCTTTGCTAGAATGTAAGCATTTCTAAGAAGGAGGCAAAAATGATCGGAGGGATAGGGAAGAGACGAACCGTTTTTGTGCACTCTGTCCAAATGTCCTAAATTCCTCCGATCATATCATTAGATGTTCACACGCCATTTTAAGTGATTGGTTAGAAGAAAAATATAAAGAAACTGATCACCACGCTTTTCAATATTGTATCATCAACTATCTTATTTATCATTCTGTCATTTACACAGCTGGTTTTCTTCTTTTATGACTTTAGAGGCAAGAGAAATTGCTGACCAGTTTGAATGCAAGTACACGGAGACTTCTGCAGTGTTGAACCACAACGTCGACGAGCTATTAGTCGGAATTCTAAAGCAGATCCTGCTGCGAATAGGCAAAGATGAAACCGAAGAATTGGGAAAGAAAATGACTAAGCCAAGATCCAGGCCAGGCTCTTTTAAAAAGACAAAACAGTTTCTGGATAAATTGCTTGGAAGAAATCAAAAGCAGGAAAAATCTTGTGAGAATTTATACGTCTCTTAAATCGGGTCTTTGATTACATGCCAATAAACATTCCAATTGTATGAAATAGCCATATTGGTGGTATTGTTGATGTATTAGACAATGCAGGGTTGCAATTAAATTAAGTTGTGCCCTGAAAAACTAAAAGGTTTAGAAATGAGCACCACATTTAAGATGTTGCTGATGTAGTGTTCATCTATGTGTGTGTGTGTGTATATATATATATATATATATATATATATATATATATATATATATATATATATATATATATATATATATATATATATAACATTTCAATATACAAAATGGCGTCTCGTGGGCACTTGTTGCTTCAAGTTTATTTCTATGTTACCTATGCTTGCATCTCCATGGCGGGAGTGAACTAGCATCTAGTTTCCACCTAAAATGGATCAAGACTACAACCAAATAATTACCAGGGAAACAATATATTGGACCAAAACAGGAAAATGTCATTCAGGCGTTTCATAACACTCTTTTCTGTAGAGTCGTTTTGTTTCATTGATGTATTTCTATTCAATAGGTACTATCCGGCTTCGCCCAAAATACAGGCAAATTCTAATCGCTCTTGCCGGAATGAGTTCCCGAAAATTATCGTGGCGACCATATATTTGTGAATTTTAATAGGCAAAAAGGAGATATGATACGTTTCTACACCTTAGAAAACTTTGATGTATTTACTAAAGTAAAATTTTCCAGAATATGTGTCATTTTCGGTTCTGAATTTGTCACTGCTTAATATTAACTTAACCTTCCACGATTGACTGGTTTCTTTTGAAACTAATTATTTATAAAAGATCATTTTTTTCTTTCATAAAGCTGCATAATTTCACCCAACGGCAGTATTATATTACAGTCTACTGTTATTAAATATAATTATTGTTTAGCAACATCGTGAAATATTGCTTCAACAATAAGAAATACATATTTGATGGGCATAAGTCTGTCGCTCTGTCTCTGTCTGTATGTCTGTGTGTCTGCCTGTGTATGTATATATGTATGTATGTCTCTCTCACTCTGTGTGTGTGTGTGTATATATATATATATATATATATATATATATATATATATATATATATATATATATATATATATATATATATGATAAATTTTCATAACATTTCCAGATCCGTTTAATTTTCTATATTTTTTAACTTGACTTCGTGTAACTAATTAGCGATGTTTATGTTTAATAGTATTTCTTTGCCCCTGCAAAAGAGGAGATAGTTACCGCAAGTCCCGACATGGAGTAACTGGATATAAATCAACAAAGTTGTAGATGGTCTTCACGTAGTTTACTAATACGTAATTAAAAACACTTTATACGCAACGTTTTCATGTAATTGTGAAAACCCGAAGGCAAATTATTAAGAAATCGTTAAATAAATAATTTATGTGATTACTGAATTTCATAAACCAGCTGATGTTTCATAGTGGCCAACTCTCCCCGTCGGTTAACATCTGATGCTGGTAGACTGACTTCAACAACGCGTTATAATTGTATTTGATTAAAATATAGTTTGCCTTACTTATCAGCATTTATCTTAAAAGAGATATTTGATATACGATATAGACTATATTTTTCATAATTTTTGAAATACTATCTCTGTATACACTATTATTGCCAAGCATGTGGTGCAGCCCCCCAAAGATGACTTTTTGCAGGAACTACATATATCTTGATACCTTACTGTTTAATAACAACACGTGTAATACTCACCGCAGACAGATACGTTCATACGTGATTATATAACTTGAAATATACATGTCTGATATTTCAGCAGTTTCCTTATAATCTTTACTCAAATTGGTTTGTTGTTTATGATATTATTTAATTTCAAGTATTCTGTAAATACTTTTTATTTCTATTTTCGATAGTATTTTTGGTGGTGGTTATAACATGAATTTACTGACTTAAATAATTTCATCATCTGAGATGTAGATAAAATGTAACGAATAGTATCCTTCTCCACTAACGTTTTGGCAATAACTGTGGAGTTTTGGCAGACTGGTATTAGGTTTTTGAAACTTTTTGAGAAAATTGTTATGAAAACAATGTATAACCGTATATACTCGATGATAAATCAAGTCAGCTTCAAACAAGATAGACCCTGATCTGCCGCCGCATAATCCACCGGACGATCGGGGTCTCTGTTATTTGCTCTAACGACTAAATCCAACAGACTGCTGCGACCCAGCTCTGCTGACGAATTATCCGACGACAGACCTGAGTCTGTGGCGTTTGCAGTTGGACACGACGTAAAAGCGAGTACAGACGATTCTTAAATCTAATCATATCTACCTCATTCACTACTGGTAGGAGACCAAACTACATTCATTATATTGTATCTATCATGTTCATACCATTTCTATTTTATTTGTTCCGTGTTTCGCTTCTGTACTTGGTATAATGTCTAGGTATTTTGTGAGAAAATGATACCATGTGATTGTATTTTGTTGTATCATTGTAAAGAACTGTTTGATGTACTGTTTTCATGGGCTATTATTCATGTTGCAAGCTGGAAGACATACACACAAAAATGAAAATACTGAAAATATTCCTTATTGTAAATATGAATGTCATGGAAGGTTGCGGGTATTGTAATCATTATCATTTGCTTAAGGACATTTGTACAGGGCTGCGAAGATTTTATCCTTTATTTTTCAGATGAGTAAGCGCGCGTGTACGCACACGAAACATTGAGAAGTACTAATGCCTAATAAAAAA